>WOVY01015679.1:0-95379 GCA_013436015.1 Rhipicephalus annulatus
AAAAATTTCAGTGGAGGGCGATGGAAGCCTCTCACATCCGGCTAAGGATATATGCTACCAATGCTGGTGACTTCAACAGAAATAGTAATAATTCTGGAAAGTATCGAATATGGAATATTGTCGATTCTCGAAACACTATATACTTTCACTGATTTTCGATACACGGAAAATGACTAACTCAGCGTCCTATCAGTTTAATTAAAATAAGCAAACTTGTAATGGCAAAAAGTTATTATAATACTTAAACCCACTTACAAGTTAGGTAAAGTGGGGAAATCCTAAAATTTTGGGACGCTGCTTTAAAAGGTGAATACAAAGGTGATGGAAGGGCAAAAAGAGAAATTCAGAATTATTGAAAGGAATGTTCTGGGTGGCACAAATTTGCAATTCTAGTCAACTTATGTGGTTGAATCGGCCTGGTGTAAAATAATGGGATTTTAGTTTTGTTGCCGCTGAATAACGTGAGACATTATTTCGATTTCTACACCCGTTTATTCTATCACACCCTCATACCACAGCCCCTAGGGCGTGTTATGAAATGTTTTAATAGTATAGCTTTGTGTTTAACGCCTCAAAACCACGACACGATGATGAAATGGCGAAGTGAAGGACTTTGGAAGTTTTGACCACCTGGGGTTCTTTAACGTGCACCCAAATCTAAGCCCCACGGCCTCAAGCATTTTCGCTTCCATTGTAAAATGGGGCTGCCATGGCAGAGATTCGATCCCGTGACCTTTGAGTCAGCAGCCGAGTGCCTTATATAAAGCTCCGTGGCGGGTATATCCTAATGTGAACAGAATCCAAACCAAAAGCACTCACGTTTCCGGATTATTGTGTAAACTCAAGAAGAATACGTATGATCGCGTGTTTTGAAAACATATTCACTTGAAGCGGGAAAGTTATACAACAACAAGCTCTCGATTTAAAATATCAGGTTGCCGCGCGCACAACGATACATCAGCATGTCTGTCATGTCTGCGCAATGAGTGAATATCGAAGCAGAAAACATCGATCAATTCATGGAAGATCGCGGAATCACGTATCAAAGAGCCCCACTAATCAATATAATTATTTCACTAATCTGTGCAGTCTTTACGTTTGCAGCTGCAAGTCGTAAATAAAGTTCTTTTTTTTTCATTGCAAAAGTGATTGGATTGATTAAACTTTTATTGTATCCTCAAAAACATTGAATATACCTGTAATTGAGTACAGTCATGAATTTATATCTATTTATAGACGTATAGTTGTGTTTTCTACCATGCCAGTTTTTTTTACTTCATAATTTATCACGCATTCGCAACACACTACTAATAGGAACTCTCTTAGTTTTTCTGATTTTTGAATATATCAACATTGCTGTTTCTTCTTCTTCTTATTTTTTTGTTGTTCTAGGTTAGCTCAAGTAATCTATGACATATAGCATATAAAAGAACAACCTCTCTTCCATAAACACGAAAAGCTTCGAATCCAGATACTTCGAGAACTTGAAAATTTTTGAAACAGAGCAACGGCGAGGCGAAATAAAGAAAAAAAAAGGGGGGGGGGAACAGAGCGCTTCTTCGGTATTTCAAGTAATCATATGACTATTCTGATATGTGTGATGCAACTATATGTATACGCATAGAACAACTGACATTATGAACCAGGGCTATTCTTACCGCGTTTAAACTAAAAAAAAATAGAATGCAAGAACTCGGAAGTTGCACTCCCTGCAGCCCACGTGCAGTGCACGGACCAAATCTGGGCTGGCCAGCGAGCCAGGGCTATCGCCAAGGACATCGCACGATGTTCCCCGAACGACGGCATCTGGAGGCCTAGGCCGGGCCAGTTATTCTTCGTTGGAACCTTTATAGAGTTTATTACTTACCTATCAACACGAAAGGGTTGACGCTTGGGCAAGCTGTTGAGGCTTCATTTCAAAAAGTGTTAACAGTGCACAGAACGATTAGGGAACGACGAAGAAACAAAGGCAGAGGGTGCTCACCTCCAACTAGTGTTTGTTTTTTCAAGAAATTGATTCAATCAAGAAATTGATTAGCATGGCTGGGTTTTAGGACACATGTAATGACAGGCTCGAAGTAAGTGAAATTATCAAGCAATGCTCAGCGCACACGTCTTTTTCTATTCCTTTTCTTGTTATTTTTGGTCTTCGCATGCCTCCTCTCCCTTTCATTGTTTAATTACACTTCTTATCGAAATAAAAAAAAGACTCGTTTGAAGTCGGCGCTCTTTGCCTCTGTTGTCTCGTGCCTTTCTAATCATGCTTTGCACTGTTAACATTTTTTGAAAAGTACCAGCGCGAATTCAAATGTTCCGGTTTCCCGTTCAGTACACGCTGTGATCCCATAACAATTAACACGTATCTAATAGACCCACTCATTGATCGCATTATTTCACTAAACAGTATACCTCTTTCGCCGAAATGTTGCCAAAGAAGTATTTACATTCATGCTTACTGTCATTATTCTACTACTTACATAACCATCTCTCCAAGAATTACAGTATCCTTGCATGCCGCATCACCTGCTCGCATAGCTAACACGCATTGCAGCTACGTTCCGGGATAAGGGAATGCATTTCGACTGCTTGGTTCCTAATTACCTTCATCGTTACTGCTGGTTGCTTAATTCTTACTGTTTTTTCTGGTTGTAATAAACCATTAGCGCTGGAACAATTAAACCAGGTGTTTTTTGACTTGTCAAATGACTTAATGCAATAGTTTTTTTCAAGCTCCTTTATTTTGCTCCCCAAGAGCTACTTGTGTTCTAAAGATGTCAAGACAACGTAAGCGGTCCTAAGGACCATAAAGAAATAGCAAACATTTATGTTTTCAGAAATAAAAAAAATGAAGTAGCTCATATCAGTTATTGTTGCAAAAATAAAACAAAAATTCGACTGATTTACTTCAGCATACAGTTGATTGGTTGGCAGAAAACTGAATTGAAGGGATTTACGCAGAACGTTCGCGGAAGTCTATGGGGCCTCCTTTCGAATCAGTGCTTAATAAAACCTAATGAAATGCAGTGCTTATGAACCACCGAGCGCCATGTGAGGGGGGGGGGGTTGTACTCCCCTTCACCTTAGAAAAAACAAGTGGGATGTTTTGTTTGTTTTCCTTCTTGCCTCCGTTTCACTCTTGAACATCCCTAAGGCTCACGCAGTGAGACAGTCATCCCTTTGGGGGGCCTGTCACTGTCTCATCCTCCACGCCAAGTGCGATGCCTTCAGCATAGTAACCATATATGCTGGCATCGTCCTTTAAATACTTGTCCCTTTCGCTTCCATCTGCGCTGTGTCTCCATGTAAAGTTTGACAATTAAGTGGAGTACTCAGACATTGCTATTGCTTGTGAGGTGCTTCCAAGAGACGTGGCCAAAAGACAATCCCCGGATTACACGTGCCAGGTCGGAGACGCAATTTGCGGCGCAAAGTTCGCATCTGCTGAAGAGCCCATATTAAGATACCAAAGAACCCGCTGGCCACGAGGCAGAATTTGTGCGAGTCAAGTTTAAGTGATCTGCAAAGAAAAAGTGAATAGGCAGTGTTTATTATGTATCTTTTTAAACCGTATAGCCGCATATAAAGCGCGACGCATTTCTTAGCAAACGAAAAACACCTTGAATGTTTGTATCTACGTATCCGTCTGTTAATATATCCGCCATGGAAGCTCTCGTGATAACTTCATTACCCTGGTGTTGACAGCTGTTGGCACAAGAGGTTGTGAGGTATGAAGAACATCAAAATCCAGACTCGTATGTCGTCATACGCTTTGATACGTGTGTGGCACGCATAACAAGGCTCGAGTATGCACCAGAAATGAGTTTTTCACCTACCCAGGAACACCGAGAACAGACATTCGCAATTTAAATGCGAGTGGTAGAAAAGATCAAGCTGAGACGTTCTATAAACGTTGAATCAAGCCACACTGGATCTTGGCAATTGCTTTGGAAAATGACCCTATGACTCATATACGGGCATCCTGTCGGTTCAATATCAATTGGGGTTGTAGTATTGACTCCTCTGGTAAACAGTCTTTCTCTCACTCCCTGCACCGCCTTCGTTCGTTCGAGTTTGTTCCCCACTAAGTTGTCGTTCATTAATAGGATATTATTTCATTTTGAGCAAACCTGTATTCAAGTGTAAAAATGGTGCGCTAAGCAGGGTGGAAAGTGAACCCAATGCGGGTGCCCAGTAACTCGCAACACAAGCATTGATTCAGAGATGCTTCAAGATTTATTTTATTCGTGCGAGTTAGGGCATCTGCACTACAAAATTTTCGCCGGCCTTGCTGCCACTTTCCTGTTGACGTGCACAGCAGTCTTTCGCCATTTCATAGGTCTTGCGAAGACTATTGCCGACAGGGAAGACTTGTCTTGTTCGAGAGTTCCAGTCGTTCCTTCAAGAATGCTGTCCACTGACATTCCTGAAACAAGCAAAAAAAAAACAATGCATATTGAGTAATCGCTTCTCACCGTCGCACCACAGGTCTTTAGGTGACCTGTACACAGTGAAACAATGCAGCCCAGACGATATGCCACACGCTGAAGCCGGTAATATTAGTTTAATAACCTAGCATGTACCCACCAAGAAATTTAGCAAATATTAGCAAAAGAACAGCTGTCGTCATTGTCAAGTGTTTACCTAGTATATTTTCAAACTTCCGTTGTCATATATAGCCCTAAGAAAACTTGATGCTGTATGTGGTTTAACTCATAACAAAATCCGCCACATGTGTCCAAATTCGTGAACGTGTATCCAAGAGGGTTAAAGCCACGGATGTTATGTTATTACTTTTAATTGCGACTTAAGGCTAACGACCATTCCTGAAATTCCTCGCCATTTGAACTGATACGTAATGAAACCAAAAATGCCAATTTCCAGAAGCTCTCACCTGCATTGATATCCGCCTGGAAAGATAGACGGAGACGCTTAGGCAGACATGGTGCGAAGAAATTCTAGGAGCACACGTTAGGCTTGGCTCAAGCAGGCTGTAGAGGAGGACCGTTTCCAGGCTTTTGTCCCGAGTCTTCGAACTTCTCAGACGACCAGTAGAGGCAGAAAAGTGCAGTAAAATCTGCAGAAAGAACACAAAAGGGGAAAACAGCATGAGCGTTTCTGCACGCTAAGAGAACACATAAGGGGTAATGCAAAGTTGAACATTTAAAACTCGAAGGTTACCGAACATCACACACCTGAGAACTCAGTGAAGCAGCATACAAGGACGTTGAGCCAGGCTGTGTAAAGATGTTTCCCAGGTTTGGTGCATTCCAGCACATTTCGAGTCGCTCCTCCGCGCAGTCCTTTGGAGTTCTTCACATGTTAGCACTTGGATGACATTCAGTGTTCTCGACGGCACAGGAGTGGTACTACATTGCCGGTCACCAGATGCGGCCCGGAGCTGGAAGGTCATTCCCAGCCCCGGGCGATGTGATGTGAGGGAGACGTTCCGTGGCGCCTCAAAGGTCCAGGTTCGACATGGCGTTTGTTGGCGCTACGGCTGAGCCGAGGGCCGCGAAGTGGCGGATGACTTTTTCTGTTGTCACCTGTGAAAAGAGAAAGACGCACCTATGTAACATGTTCGTAGCTCATGATGTGAGAATAACAAGAATTCAATAAAACGTCGCCTCTCCCTCGTCATTGCTTTTGTCTTTGGCGCACTGCCAAACTTCCTGAGTTTTGTTAATTTGAAATGCTTATAGATACCAGTTCGCTATTCGTACTGCCTAGCGCAGTGTGGGGCATAAAATGGGGTATTTGCGTGTGTACATGATGTTAAGGCAGTGCGACAGGTTCGTAATTCATCTAGCCAGCTGAGGACTCTTGAAACAAGTGTGATGACAATTGATCCATTTCGCTGTAATAAGTCTTAGTCAATTATTGTACGTAGTTTTAAAAAATGCTTGCCTTGGGCGCAGTTACGGACAGAGGACAAGAGATTACAACAACACAAACGCCTAATGAAAATGTGCACCATGGCGCCTCAGGGCGTTTCATTTTCAATTGCTAGAAGTAATTTGAATTGTGATTACTCACATTCGTGCTTGCACCCAGATTCGCCATGCAAGAAGAATTTATGCGTACTTTTTTATCCAAGGATTACCTCACGTTACCCGAAGGCGTTATAGTAAGAGGGTCACAGCAGGAAACAAGTCTACACGCCAGAACAGCACACTTTCTCTTCAAACAGCCTGTTCCGCGGCTCAGTATACTGTGCCGAACTATAGTTCTGGCACAGCAAGATTTTACAAACAAGTTCATACTGGCACTGCACTCGCGTACCTCAGAAATGTAATATGGTTGTACGAGATCATTTCGCTTCCAATTCCAGTCTTATTATAAAAGACACAAAATGCTTCAGCTTCAACTTTCCCCCGTCACTGCTCTTGAGTGGCAAAAGTCGCACACGCTACAGAAACGCACTATGGCAAGCAGAGGATATAAACGTAAAGAGATCAATTCAAGACGTACCTCATCTTCGCTGAGGGCATTGGTGATCGAGTTGGCGGTGGGTAGAGCTCCCAGAGGCTGGCGAGTCGTAGCCGCGGGTGACGAGGACGTCGACAGGTTTGTGGGATGCGCCTCCAGCGCGATTTCCAGGTCGAGGATGTAGTCGATGACGTTCTGAATGATCTCGAGCTTCGTAAGCTTCTTGCTTCGGGGCATGTTGGGCACCAGATCTTTGAGCTTATCCAGGAGACCCTGTATGGCGCCACCCTGGTTGACCTCCTCGCGACTAACGCGCCCTTTGGCCACCTTGGTCAGGCCGATCACCTGCTCCTGCTCTGTCTGCACCTTCATGGTCATATTCCAATTGGTATGGCGTCCTTGTAAGCGCACGGCACTCGGTGTCAACGGGCCTCTTTTGCGGCGACGCTGACGAAACCTAACAGGCACGAGGTGTGGCACTGGGTAGTGAACTCGAAGGGAAGCTCAATCGCTTACTGCAGCGCGGAAGGAATGCTTGTGGAAGGCGAACCATCCGAGCTTATATACTGCCCTGACGGCTTGCTCCGGTGGGCGGTTCTCGTGGGCGGAGCGACTCGCGGATTCACTAGAAGAGGCGGTTTTTGTTGCAGTCGTTCTGCTGTTCGTCGCCATGTGGCGCCACATTAGCGTCCTCTCTTTTTTTTATCTTTATACTATCTACTCGCAATCCTTGTGCGCCGTTCTTCGAGCGCTGGGTATCGTACCGGTTCTCCTCTAAATTCGTCGGTGGGGAGCGCTTGATCGCTACATTGACTCTCTCGCGCTTTCCAGACCTGGCATCGCTGCTCGTCTGTCACATCTGCCATGCATATTCTCGGTCCCCTCGCTTTCCCTTTCCCGGCTTGTCGGCTGGCAGGTCTCAATTCTCCTCTCCCGTTTCCCACGGGCCGTACTCGCTCGCCGAGCGGCTGCCGGCTGTCCAGGTGGTCAACGCGGATACCACGGCACCTGCCCTGACTGAAACCTTAGCGTCGACGATCGAGAGCTCCCTTGCTCAAACAGTACGAGGATAAAGTTAAACGCAGCGTGGGCGCTTAACTAGGGCCTCTGCGCTAATGTTGGCTCGGGCCATCTGCACTCGAGCACTAAGATGCTGCAAAGGGCACGTTGTTTGTGCCGTTGAGTGGGTATTGTAGTTTTCAAAGCGATACTGCAATCACATACACAGGTAATATCTCAGTAATTAACTCAACCATTGTTATACGCTTGCCGACTTCCATGCACTGGCCTGACATCGAGGAGAGTTTGGCAATGCGTGACATGAAATCGTCACTCCGTTTAGGTTCTTCATTTTCTCCTTTGAGCAAACACTATGGTCTTACAGTTATTGGAGCCATTTTGAAATCAATATTACAAATATGGGTACCGCTAATATCAGTCAATTTGATATGACAACCACATTCCCGGCACCAGCGTGACATAGAGGAGATTTTAGCAACGTGTGTAACGTGGCACTATAAACCGATCTAACTTCTTTATATTTTTTTCTGATTATTGCAGCCACCCGAAAAGTGACACGACAGTTATGAATGTTGCGACTGTCTCGCGATACCACTGTCTTTACTGAAATGCATGCGGTCATTGTCAAAGCCCTACTGTAATTAGAGATGCACGTACTTCATAATGAAACGATGCCTTTTGTACAGATCTATTCAATATTTATCAATCAATTATTTTAAAATCATTGTCATCATAATTATCAGGCTCATATGTCTTCTGCTAATAGTGTATCAGCGTAACGGTTGCCCTATTTATAGCACATTTCGTAATGAAAGAAAATATCTAAAGCTCATGTTGGAAGTTTTAGCTCACGTCATACGCGTTTACTCAAAAATCAAGATGGAAACTGACCGCTGCAACCACGAAGTGGGATAAGGAAAATAAACAGAGCAAGTACCGCAGACAGGGTAGCTGACGTACGTTTTGATAGGAGGGCCTATATTTGTCAAGTTATTTGACAAAGATAGGTCTTCCTATGGAAACGTCGGCCAGCCTGTCTGAGGCACTTCCTCTGATCTTTTATGCACGTTTAGTGTATATATAAGCTCTCAAGCAATTGCATTGAAGTATTATTACCCTTTCCTGGGATTAAAGCAGATTAAAAAAAGTAAACGCTTATGAGCTGCAGGAAAGCTTTATATCTGGCGCAGCTCACAGCATCCTTGCATAATATAAGTCCAGCCACTGCACTGGAGCCAATGACTTCCCAGTGCTCGCGCATCACATGAATCATTGAGTTTCGCTGAGCTGAGATGGTCTTTGAACAGTTTACCTTGGTGAACAAAAACACAACACTCAAGAATGCAACATCTGCCACCTGATCTGCCTTATTCACTGGATCAAACATTTGCTTCGTCAACGATATTACACGTTTAAACTGTTAGAGCATCATTGTACGAGCAACTCTACACAACTGATCTCTAGGCTACGTCAAGTGGTAGCATATGCTTTTACACAGTGGTGTTCCAGCTAACACCCACGGCTTCCCCTCACAGATATCTGATATAATGCACTTCGAAATCTTCAAACAAAAGCGGAATAAATTTGGATGACCTAACACATAAGTTCATTTAGTTCCACGCGTATTTGTTATTAAACATAGCTTCCTTACTAAACATAGCCTTGAGTTATTCTTACTTGAAAAAAGTAAAACACGCAAGATATGTTTCTTGCAGTCATCACTATTGTGTTGTTTCTGTGTGGGAAAGTAAGCATTTCCTAAAGTGCCTTATTTTTATTGCAGCTCGCAAGTGCATCATAGGCAAAAATAATTCAGAAAGAGTGCAAAGTGCTAACGCTATGAAGCAGATGTTCGAATTTTCATGCGACTCTAGAACTGGCCCCTCCAGATCGATTTGAAGTTTCCCCGAAGTTTCATGTTAGAAAGGATGGTCCTATTTTACCGATACAGACTTTTTCTGTTTTTTCACCAACCGTTTCCGGTTTGTTCACTTCGTTTTAGTCTTGTAATTTTCTGTTGGCACTATATTCTTTGTCGGAGTACCGCACAAACGAGTACTGGGCCTATTCTTTTGTTGATGATAATAACTTACCGCACAATATTGGGTCAAATATCCAACTCGAAATATAAGGCATATTCCTGCTATTGTTTATGCATTGTGTACTTATATCCCTGACCATCATAATCCTTATTGACGTTCCTGCTCGTTGCTGTAGTTGAACTGGTACATGATAGATGAATGTTAACTTCAATAAAGCAACTTTAATGTATCTCATAATCAAGTAAATACTGTGTTTTCTTGTTCCCATTATTGTCATTCATAATCAAATATACTGTGTTTTCTCGTTCCCGTAGAAAACGTTTCCATAAAAAAGGGACCGAATAGGGTGGTGCTTTTTCTACAACCGTCAGTTTTCTTGGTGGTACAAGAAGGATATTTGTGCTTCATAGAAAAGGGTAAAAAAAAGTGTGCAGGCAAGAAGGAAGTTGGGGAGAATGAAGGCTTGAACAGACGCGAAATCGTAAAGGAAGAAACGTCACTGCGCCGTCATATATATCTTCAAGAAATATTGGTCGCTGAAGACCTTGCGTCCTTTATGTCGCAAATAAGTTCTTTCAGCTAAAAAGACCATACTTAATTCACATACAGTTTTACCCCCGTGATCTTGTAATATATGTTTCCGTAGTCTGGAATCTTTACAAAGACTTTGAAGCAAATCTGCAATATAATGCGTAATACGAGTTCAGCGCTTTAGTTATGAACGCGTCGTTGCCATAAAATCTGTCTTTTCTACGGTCACGTCCTCATGCCCACTCATATTTTTGCTGCATTCGTTGATATGTTAGTATCGCTTCCCAGCGCTAATATAGTTCGCTAATATAGTTCCATTACTTATATGTTCTTTTTAAAAATATAGACTTTCCTATCTCTCGAACAATACAGGTCTGTGTTGGCAGTTGGATTTTTGGGTTGGGCTGAAGCATTAGGTATATATATGCTAGAGGCCAAAGTACGGTGCATGCGATGTCAGTTTACGTTAAGAAGCACCAACTGATCGATAGATTGGATCCCTCTATTAAACCTATATCTCCTAATCACATCGTGCGTCTGGCACGGAAAGGTACGGAAATTGTTCTAAAACCTTTTTAAATCAATCAGTAGGAAAATATTTTATGTCTTTTTTTCAGATGGTTCAAGAAGAATGGGTCAATTAGGGCATACGAGAGAAACATGCAAGTGACTGACGCCGAATGTTTGAAGAGCCGCTGCGGTAGATATTAGACGTTTCATCCTTTTCTGCGATAGGCGAAAAACGAGGTGAGATAATAACATATATATGTTCTGCAATAAAATGTCTGATGTTAGGCAAAAACCGCTTAGCATTGAAACCTTGGAAAGTGGCCAATTAAGGTTTATATCACTTGCAAAAGACTTAGACAATAACACAAAACAGGCAAAAAATTTGTTCCTAATTTTTAAAGTTTATACAGGAAGCCCAGCGTGTAACATTGACTCCTTGAAGTACCTAATGAATGAAATGGTACCTCACCGAACTTATAACTTGACTACATTTACGCACCACTGCTGCTTTATGCTTCTCTGTAGGGCCCACCTGCATTCCGTAGCTTGTGCCACTATACATGCAGCTGTAGGACATGCGAAGTACAACCACAATGTGCCACGTTTCTCACAAACGTAAAATATGCTATACACACAGGCCCGTTCAACTATGACAAAGGGCAAAATAACTTAGAAGTGTGGCAGCTTGGGCTAGTTGGTATGGCATGACGATAGTTATAGCGCGAGAACAAAACGACGACACAGAGACAAGATGGACACGAAGGACACGAGCGCTCGTGTCCTTCTTGTCCCTGTGTCGTCATTTTGTTCTCGCGCTATAACTATTGGCAAAATAAGAGTTTTACACCGTCCCACCGAAAGAAACAGTGAGGTTTGTTGGAAAGCTATACGAGACGGATATATGCGAAATAACGTTAATGGATAGGAACTATCTAATACGACCACATGTGCCATTCCTATTTCCTCGAGAGGTAGTGAAAGAAAACACATGCTTAAAAAAAAGCGGGGGGGGGGGGTGCTCTAAGTGTGACCAAATGTTTGCGGTCTAGCCGCGTATACGCACGCTCCGTTGCGCACCCCGCGAACAGGATGTTGATGGTGTGGCAATTGCCGCCTCGCGGTGATCGAGCTCACGCGTTTTCTCACTTTCACGTGCTTGCTTAATGTAGCGTGAAGTGGAGTGATTAGCAGCCACCGCAGACATGTGGTTGCGGGAAGGACCCGTACTAATCACCGCACAAGCTGCGCCCCCCCTGACTGTGTAAAGTAGGGCGCCGTTGTCTGTATACCATATGGTCAGCGTATGTCGTTCTCATTTGTCTGCGTTAGGCTTATAGTTTTGCGCTTCCACTACTGGGAGTGAAACTCTGACAACACGTGCAACCTTTCCGCTTTGTTGACGACGCGGGCATTCCAATTGGTTTGTTAAAAAACGAAGTAATAAATGACCTCGTTATTTTTTTTAGTCCAGATCACTGCGGCTTTACGTAGTATGTCCTTGCGAGACATGTTCAAATGATGACAGTTTTTTGCGTTCCTTTTTCACGTCTTCAACCCTCAAAAAAAGACGTTTTTGCGGCGTGTAATAAACACTAGAACGTCAGCGTACATATACTGCAGGAGTCGACCTACCGTTGACAGATACAACTATCGAGGCCCGTATATATATATATATATATATATATATATATATATATATATATATATATATATATATATATATATATATATATATATATATACACGGGCTTCAATAATTGTCTTCCATCTTGATATGTGAGAATGTCGTTGTCCGTTGACTGCGTTGGCATGCGCCGTAGTCGTGATCAAGATGACACTGATGACGATGAAGATTATTACGATCATGATAACGAACAAGCACTGGCTTCTGAAGTATATGTGACGTCTCACTATACTCCATGGTGCATTTCGTAAATTACTGAAAACAACCACCTGGAAAGCCTGCACAGACCTCGCCTTTGCCAACTTCAGCCTAGATTTAATACCACAAAGCAGTCATAATGAAGTCAAAAGGAAATTCACAACTGAACACAACGTAGCATTTATGACGAATACAATGCAAATATAACTGTACACAACTTTGTCACTCATTTACATTCGTGAGTGGTTAATGTCACGGCTTATTTACACCGAATAATCCCACTGCTCCTCTCACTCATCATTATTCACTTTGATGATATGTGTTTTTTTTCGTTTTGTACTTCGTTTCAAATTATCTATTTCGCAATTTCAAAGAACCTTCGCAAAAGTTTCTATTGCATTCTGAAGGAACCCTACAGTGACGCAAAAATTCATTACTTTATTATTTGTGTGCTTCTATTGGATAGTGCTAGGAGTGTTCCACGCCGAAAAACTTGGGAAATGGTTACGTTAAAAAAAACTGTATTTACATAAAGGACAGACAGACGATTTCGTAATAAATGCTGATTACCCGAGTTTCTCAGTCACAGAAAAAGGTTCAAGGACATCGGTGGTGACACCCGAATTTACGTCGTGAAAGGCAAATTGTGTGTAGCATGACTTTCAACTTTTCCTTGCGACAAGTGGTATACACGATGCTGATTAATTAGGCACAGCATTGCTGATAGTTTATTACAAAATCCTTTCTAAAAAAGGTCCCGCTTTTTTGCCCATTAATTACGCATCGACTATTAGAATGATTTTATCCAGTATTGGAGAGCGACGCAAGTTAGGCGTTGTTGTCGCTGTGATGTGAAAGCGGGAAGCAATTTATATTATTTCTTCGGAAATTGAAAATGTCGAGAATACGAAAGTTCATCGCCTGAGGCTTATATGCTACCCGTGAGCACATCAACAGTGTGAACCAGCTTTGTATGTAAGGGTTTGGCTTGAAGGTGATGGGGGAGTGGGCGTGGGGGCTGTTCATACACCACTCTCCCCTCATATTTTTGGATTCGGTAGACATGCATGCGCGCACACAACAACACACGCACGAACGTACATAAACAGTAGCCCCCCCCCCCCGCAAACCCCACCCTGAAAAAATTCTCTGACTACGCCTCTGCTGTGAGCCATGCCGAAACTTAAGCTCTTGCCATTGTAGCCACCGCGGAATATCTTTATAAGTGTTTGAAACTTTGCTCAGTTCAAGCAAAAATATGCACTTTTATTTCCGTGTTTGCTTGCATGCAGCGTCCTTCTACGGATTCCTTTCACAGACACCACCCACGTAGAACGTCTTATGCTGATTGCACTAGGAAGCTGAGGCCGACATTGTGCTTCTGAATGCGACTGCGTGTGACGTCGTCCTTGGCCATTTCCGCCTTCCGGGGTTACGCGCGCGGAACCACAACGCTCACAAAGGTTGGCAAGTTCACTCTGTCACACTGACCCGGAATCCGACAATTCAGTGAACGTTAAACTGGGGCTCAATGTGCTCAAACAAACTCATAAAACTGAAATCACTGGCTATCGAGATCTTCCCACTTCCTCCATGTAGCAAATACAAAGCTTGCTTTTTTTTTGCTTTCATTCAAACCTCAACGGCGAACACGCAATCCTGAACGAGAGGCTCCCGAGTTCCCACAAGCTCAATTGCGCCGTGCAAGTGAAGGTTACAGAGCACCACTCGAAACGTACAGGCGCCTTCCTCGTTGGGGAGTATGAGGAAGGAAAAAGAGCAGCCACGAAGAAATGTGGTCGAGATAGAATCCGGCGATAGTACAAAAAAACCGGCATCATAATCGAAATAGAAAAAAAAAATACCACAACGCCCTTGAAACGAAACCGAGCTTCCGGTAAAGTGCGGTAAGTTTTGGTTCAAGTGTTATCGGAAAGCTCTTCCATTCAGCCAAGAACCTGCGCAATAGAGAAAGAGAGAGAGTTGAGCAACACGGCTTAATATACACGCATACAATTTACCTGCAACGCGTTTCCTTGGGAGGAACCCAAAAGAGGGAGCAAGGTCGCTGTTCCGAATACACTGTATGCACTCAAGGCCATGAGCGCGTGATGACCGCGGAAAGCGACCGCCCCTTGTCGACGTAACCTTGTCGTAATGCGGAAGGGGCGCATTTTCCCCCATTTTGTTGCGTTAGAATTCACACCCAACTTTGACGCATCCGGGCTACAATATGGGCCCTCTGGGAACTTCTAAGGCGAAGGTCAACGACATGTGACTGTGGTATAATCGTTATAGGAAGGCAATTCTTTTTTTTTTTCGAAGTAGTCGCTGAAGGACTATATTTCCAAACGCATGACGTTACATCACTTCAGAATCAAGCTTAGGTGGCCACAACCATTTACTTAACCATTAATTGTGTACTGTGTTCTTTGAACGTATAGTAAATTATAAGCTACTGCTTGCCTGTTAGTAAAGTTCCCTTATCCTGTGTCAGGAAAGGTGGTGATTTCAGAGCATAAACGATTTCTTTCTTGGCGAAAGTTAACCAGTGCTACTTTTTCAAACAAAAACGCGAAATAGAAATGACAGAGCCATAATTGCGTACATCCAGAACATATCATCATCATCATCATCATCATCATCATCATCATCATCATCATCATCATCATCATCATCATCATCATCAGCCTGACTACGTCCACTGCAGGACAAAGGCCTCTCCCATGTTCCGCCAGTTAACCCGGTCCTGTGCTTGCTGCTGCCAATTTACACCCGCAAACTTCTTAATCTCATCTGCCCACCTAACCTTCTGTTTCCTCTTTACCCGCTTCCCTTCACTGGGAATCCAGTCAGTTACCCTTAATGACCAGCGGTTATCCTGTCTACGCGCTACATGCCCTGCCCATGTCCATTTCTTCTTCTTGATTTCAGCTATGATATCCTTAACCCCCGTTTGTTCCTTAATCCACTCTGCTCTCTTCTTGTCTCTTAAGGTTGCACCTACCATTTTTCTTTCCATTGCTCGCTGCGTCGTCCTCAATTTAAGCTGAACCCTCTTTGTAAGTCTCCAGGTTTCTGCTCCGTAGCTAAGTACCGGCAAGATACAACTGTTATATACCTTCCTCTTGAGGGATAGTGGCAATGTACCTGTCATAATTTGAAAGTGCTTGCCGAATGTGCTCCACCCCATTCTTATTCTTCTAGTTACTTCAATCTCGTGGTTCGGCTCTGCGGTTATTACCTGCCCTAAGTAGACATAGTCTTTTACAACTTCAAGTGCACTATTACCTATCTCGAAGCGCTGCTCCTTGCCGAGGTTGTTGTACATTACTTTCGTTTTCTGCAAATTAATTTTAAGACCCACCTTTCTGCTCTCCTTGTCTAACTCCGTAATCATGAGTTGCAATTCGTCCCCTGAGTTACTCAGCAATGCAATGTCATCGGCGAAGCGCAGGTTACTGAGGTACTCTTCATTAACTCTTATCCCTAACTGTTCCCATTCTAGGCTTCTGAAAACGTCCTGTAAGCACGCAGTGAATAGCATTGGGGAGATTGTGTCCCCCTGCCTTACACCCTTCTTTATTGGTATTCTGTTGCTTTTTTTATGAAGCACTATGGTAGCAGTTGATCCCCTGTAGATTTCTTCCAGAATGTTTATATATATTTCATCTACGCCCTGATTCCGCAGTGTCTGCATGACGGCTGACATTTCTACTGAATCAAACGCCTTCTCGTAATCTATGAAGGCTATGTATAGTGGTTGGTTATACTCTGAGCATTTCTCTATTACCTGATTGATAGTATGAATGTGGTCAATTGTTGAGTAGCCTGTTCTAAATCCTGCTTGTTCCTTTGGTTGATTGAATTCTAATGTTTTCTTTACTCTGCTAGCAATTACCTTTGTAAATAGCTTGTTTACTACAGAGAGCAAGCTGATCGGCCTGTAATTCTTCAAGTCCTTGTCATCTCCTTTCTTATGTATTAATATGATGTTAGCGTTCTTCCAAGACTCTGGTACTTTTCCCGTCAGGAGACACCTCGTAAATAGAGTGGCTAGTTTTTCTAACACAATCTGTCCTCCATCTTTCAGCAGATCTGATGTTACTTGATCCTCACCAGCAGCTTTGCCTCTGTGCATGCTCTCCAAAGCTTTTCTGACTTCTTCTATCATTACCGGTGGGGTGTCGTCTGGGTTACTGCTGGTTCTTATAGTATTAAGGTCGTGGTTGTCTCGGCTACTGTACAGATCTCTGTAAAACTCCTCCGCTATTTTAACTATCCTATCCATATTGGTAGTTAATTTGCCTTCTTTGTCCCTTAGTGCATACATCCGCCATTTGCCTATCCCAAGTTTCCTCTTCACTGCTTTGACGCTTCCTCCGTTTTTCAGAGCGTGCTCAATTCTCTCCATGTTATACCTTCTTACATCGCATACTTTACGTCTATTAATCAGCTTCGAAAGCTCTGCCAGTTTTATTTTGTCTGTTGTACTTGACACTTTCATGATTTGACGCTTCTTAATTAGGTTCTTCGTTTCCTGGGAAAGCTTGCCGGTGTCCTGTCTAGCTACCCTGCCTCCAACTTCCACTGCACACTCCGTGATGATACTCGTCAGATTATCATTCATTGTATCTACGCTAAGGTTGGTTTCCTCGCTAAGAGCAGAGTACCTGTTCTGCAGTGACACTCTGAATTCCTGTACTTTCCCTCTCAGTGCTAGCTCATTGATTTGCTTCTTGCGTATCAGTTTCTGTCGTTCCTTCTTCAAGTCTAGGCGGATTTGAGCCCGTACCATTCTATGGTCACTGCATCTTACCTTGCCAACCACAACCACATCCTGCACGACTCCTGGGTGTGCAGTCATTATAAAGTCTATTTCGTTCACTTGCGATTTTCACTTGCGATTTTCTCGTTTTCGGTAGAAGGTATTCAAAATACGCAGATTATTGCGTTCTGCGAATTCTACTAGTAGCTCTCCTCTGGCGTTTCTAGTGCCGATGCCATAATCTCCTACTGCCTGGTCTCCAGCCTGCTTCTTCCCTACCTTTGCATTAAAGTCGCCCATTACTGTAGTATACTGTGTTTTCACCTTACTCATTGCCGATTCCACGTCTTCATAAAAGCTTTCAACTGAAGTGTCATCATGGCTGGATGTAGGCGCGTAAGCCTGTACTACCTTCATTTTGTATCTTTTATTCAGTTTAATTATAATGCCTACCACCCTTTCATTAATGCTATAGTAATCCTCTATGTTGCCAGCTATGTTTCTGTGAATTAGGAACCCTACTCCCAGTTCTCTTCTGTCTGCCAAGCCCCGATAGCAAATGACGTGCCCATTCTGTAGCACAGTATAGGCCTCATCTGTCCTCCTAACCTCACTCAGCCCTATTATATCCCATTTAATGCCTTCTAGCTCCTCGAATAATACAGCTAGACTTCCCTCACTAGATAACGTTCTAACGTTAAACGTTGCCAAGTTCAAGTTCCAATGGTGGCCTGTCCGTATCCAGAGATTCCTAGCACCCTCTGCTGCTTTGCAGATCTGACCGCCGCCGTGGTCAGTTGCTCCGCAGCTGGTGGGAACTGAGGGCCGTGAGTTAATTGACGAATGCCTACGGGAGGGGGTGGCCAGATACTGCACCAGGGTGGCCAATCCTTCTCTGGTGAGATCGGTGCGTACCGGCTTTAAGCCGGTACGCACCGATCATATAGAGCATATCATATAGATCATATAGATCACCATATAGATCACCAGAGCATATATCATATAGATCACCAGAGCATATATCAATCCCAAAACATTGCAATGTCATGAGGCCGGTCTTATGAAACCGTGAACCGCACCGGCTGTGATTTGCCTCCAAGTCAACGACGTGGCACTTTTCAAAATCGATGCGGTGGTCATTGACCAAGCTGTGCTCAGCAAGTGCACCTTTTTTTTCCACTGGAACTTAAGGATGCCAATTCTTTGTTGCCGCAGTCTCCGAGGAAAATTCCTTGCCTCCCTCGGGCGGAAATGTTGTAGGTTCGTGTGCTCGGATTTGGGTGCACGCTGAACCCCAGGTGGTCGAAATTTCCGGAGCCCCCCACTACGATGACGATATTTATAGCGCGAGAACAAAACGCCGACACGGAGACAAGAATGACACGAAAGACATTCTTGTCTCTGTGTCGTCGTTTTGTTCTCGCGGTATAACTATTGTCATGCCATACCAACTAGCCCAAGCTGCCACACCACCACTATACGGTGTGTCTCATAATCGTATGGTAGTTTTGGGACATTATACTCCACATATCAATCAATCAATCATCCTTGCTTCCCATACGAACCAAGCGTTGTAATCAGCACGTGGTATGGAGCAAACCAGCTCCATGCAAACGATGACGATAGTTATAGCGCGAGAACAAAACGACGACACAGAGACAAGAGTCATCGTTTTGTTCTCGCGCTATAACTATCGTCATGCCATACCAACTAGCCCAAGCTGCCACACTTCCAAGCAAACGTTTTCCCTTCGGTCGGCTTGTCCTTTGAGGACGAAAAGGCGCAGGTGCCTACGACACACCTGCTTCAATCCACTTACACCAACAGCATGCGCATGGATTTGTCATAGCGCATTCCTGGACTTTCGTCAGACTTTGTGTGGCGGTAGCCTAAACATCCTGACAAGGAGAAGGTGCGTCCTAAGAAATTTGTACTCGCGACTTCCACAAGCAAAAGCGATTCCACACGCGCGTATTTTTTCCATGTCCGGAGAGCTAACAGCATTCCAACGCTGGGACGAAAGAATTCGTCAGGGCGAGCTCTGAGAAATGATACCTACAGCATGAAAACGTAACGAGTAACGTGACACCACACGATACAGAAAAATGGTAACGTACGTGGGTTACCCGCTAAAGTTTAAAAATTGTAACGAGTCATGTTAACGGTAATCGTGTTACACGTATACCGACAAAATCTCCCTTGTGCAATCACCCAAAACTACTCGAAGATGCTCGGAGTTGAAAGCCACGCACTTTTTCTTAACCGATTGCAGTGGTCACCCCGAAAGCTTTGTGTCTGTTGCGCCTTCGGGCAGCCACCTATATCGCAGGCATTGCAATACAAGCTTTGCCTCACAGGGTTCTGCAGCGCCTGCAGGATTGGTGTGCATTTGACTAAACGGCGATGTCATCTGATGACGCCATCAATCGACGTCATGCTAAGTGACTTCGTGATAGCGTCACGAACTCGCCTGATCGTTTCCCCATTCGTAACTCAGATGAGTGTTGGCTGTGCAAAACCCTTCAAGTTGTACTGCGTTTAGCGTAGACATACGAGACCTGTTTCACAGCGCTTGAGTCGTGCATTTTCTTGTGTTTTCGTGCTTTCTTTGTGCGCTCATTGTGATGCTTGCTGGGATACGTGACGTCACGGGGACGTGTCAAAGCGAACGTCCTTCCGTAAGTCTTGAATGGACTGTCTACCACTCGGAAAAGTGTTTCCAATTGTGGCGGGAATGAGAAGATCGTTCACTACATCGGTGGCAACGAGCAAGTTTCTGTCACACACAAAAAAGGAATAAAAGGAAAAAAGAATAATATTAACTTGATGAAGAAAGTCGACAAAAAAAATTACCGCTAGCGTCACCCACCAGTGATGTAGTCAATCTACTGGTAGCACAAGAAATCGTCGCAGGTAAAGTTAATTTGCTTAAAAAGAAACACATATCACTTGAAATTGTATTTTAGACACTTTATACAGCCTTAGATGGCACCAGAGAACATTTTTTTTGTTTTTATTTCCTCACGCATTAAAAAAAAAAGGCCCCGGTGGCGCTGCCGCCGGTGCCTTGTCTGCCTGAAACAAACAGAGGAGAGACACGAGTACGGCGTCCACTACCGCTCATAAGAACAAGAAAGTGTGCGCATGCCTTAAACTAAGGTATTTGTTTAATAATAAACAAAACTTGATGAAGACTGCAAAAAAAAAAAACCGCACGTCCTTTCAGTTTTTGACTTTCACCGCCCGTACGATTGTCATCGTCTTCACCGACCAGTGTTGTGGCCACTCATCTTATTGACTGAAGGAGACTGAACGCAGATTGAAAGATTCTGTTTTAAAATTTTTCTACACACTTTTCAGAGAAACCACCACAAGGTGAGACACATCAGGTGGTACGCTTTTCATTGCGACACAAAAAAGCCATTAAGGACGGTAGACAGTCCATTTAAGTCATCTCATAATGGCTATTTTTCGCATCACTTGTGTTGACGTCGATGACGCCGATGCCAGCGGTCCATTTACGCGCTGGATGAGTCATCTGGGACTTTCGCCTTGGCTGAAAGAGCGGTAGTGCTTTCACGGCACTAAAAAGTTGCCAACGACGGACAACTTCACACGAACCTAAGTTTACACATGATCCAGCGTTTGTTGTTTTATTTAGATGACTCCTTTCACCCGATGAGTTTTGTTTCTTGAAATCAAGCATGTAGCAGTTTTTTTTATCCAAAATAAAATGCGCAACTTGCTACTAGCGCGTCATCCCATTCTTTGTATGAATATGCTTTTTTTATCTACCACTTTTCTGCTTCACCTTTCAACAGGTGCTGCTAATTCGTGTGAACACGTTTTTCAAAATGGCGTCCCCGTTTCAGCTAGCGTAGAAAGGGACAAGGAGGGGAGAAAATACAAGGGAGAGTTGCAGACGACTCACGACTCTTCTTCCACACTGGCCTCGGCTTTAACTTCACAAACTGAAAAGAAGCTCGCGGTTCAAAATCCGCGTTGGAACGCGAGGTTCCCAGTGGCCCTCACCTGTCGATCCGCAACGTTAGTAATACCACGCCCGTTCAAAAGCGGGAGCTAGTTGCTTCCCCCTATTCCCGCGCACGAAATGCGGCGGCTTCGGTTACCCCCAAAACCACCCCGTTTCTCTCTCCCTTCAAACCCTTGCCCGTTTCACTCGATTGATAAGCGTTGGCCTATTTCATTCACCGCTTTTCCCTTACTAGCTTTGCACTAGTCGCGCCTGTCCAGCACAAACGGCCCACCGGACCTGAGACGGGAATTTTTTTCGCCCCTCTGTAAAAAAGACCTATTGGCGTTCCCGTCAATGAAACGGCCACCAACCCCCTCGAACCATCTGCTTGCTGTACCCCGCGGGACGAGCGTCGTCGGTAGGGAGTGAAAAGGACGCCATGGGGAAAGCGAGCTCGGGGCGAACGCCGGTTCCGCTGATGGAGGGAGGGGGGGGGGGCTGAATCCGCGGCTGTGAACGAAAGGGCCTCGGAATTCCCACAGGAGGGCACCACGACTTTTGCAGCTGCTTGACCTGAAACGACATGCACGACGAGTCTCAGCGATGCTGCAGGTACCAGGCGAAGGGCGTTGCGGTGCGTTGTGGGGCTTTGACCGTCGGGCCCAGTGGTAACACATTGAAAACGTATCTCTCGCTTTCTGTGCCCCAGACGCAGATTGCGGGGCCAGTGATGCAGGAGAGTGTAAATCTATTTTGTATCATATGATTCCAAGCAGTCGGTGACGTATGAACAGCTTATAGTGAGAAAGACAAAACAAAAACAACTCTCAGGGTACCTTGTACATTTCCCTATGACGATTCCATGCAGAGGACAATTCTTTTTTTTCCTGATTAATGAACCTACTAAGCCCACGCTCCTCCCTCCGAAAGCTTTTGGGCTCCCAGAGTAACTTTGCACAGCCTCTGAGATTGACACACCTTGGACCAGGTAAAGATGGTACGTGATGGCGTCATCATGGGACGTCACGTTAAGTGATTTTTTGATGACGTCATACTGTAATGATGATTTTGTGGATCACTCTCCGTGACGTCACCGAGGGTAATTTCCGCGTTTAATGAGGCATCTAGCGCTCATTGAATCTCGGAGCTCACGTGCTGCGCTTCACTGCACATGCTTATGAATTTCAAGACGTATCCTGCGGTGAATCACGTATTTTGTATTTGCAGTTTAATACCTTACTCATTGTAATAAGCGATTGACGAATTATGGCTGTCTAGGCAATGACTTGCTTTGGTTTTTTTACGATCAAGTAACAGCCACCGCCTCGTGTAATCTTTCTCAGTGACTGCAGCCTTTGTATTTTTTGGATATGTTACTATGTGACTTATAAGAAACGCTGTGTCATACAGTAGAATAATCCGTATCGCTACAAAGAACTTCGCAGGGCCGGCGTTTCGGTAAAGTATGAAGCTGGAATATAGAAGACAAGCATCCCGCACTGTCATCAAACTCATCACCTTTTGTCAAAGTAGGATGACCCTTTTATCATGTTTTTATTTTTTGCATATCGATATCATTTTGTAGTCGTCATCGTTAGTCTCGTTCGTGTGATTTTCTGGACGAGAGTTTCTCCTCATGTCCTCCAATTAGCCCTAGATCATGCCAGCGGTTTCCCACTTATTGCTTTGAACTTCTTCATTCCATCGCGCCAGGTCTGACATAATAGAATTCATTAAAAAATTATTATGGTTTGATACGCGCAAGTGAATCATTCCACACTTTATGGCGGCGAATGTTGGTCATTTAGTCATGATTAGGAGAAGTTACAGCTATGTGAATGTTTGTTATTTTGTTATTAGTAAAACATCTGGGATCAAGAAATTCGCATGAGCGATGTTTATTAAGCACTTTATAAAACAATAATAGAGACATGACAGCTGAACAAGCCTATTATATGTAGTATGTTGTGGTCGCAAAATAAAGGAGACCCATCGGTGAAGAAGATTAGTTAGTGATGATGCAAATGGCTTGTTTTAAGTGTTCAATTAATGATAAATGGCAGTGATATGCGTTACTGTAGGAAACAATGCCGTAAATGATGTGACAAAATGAAGGCAAACATACCTAATAAGGCTAATAACGCACATTTAGGGAAATGTGATTTTGATCTAATTAGTGCTTTTGCAAGCGCACTGACACTTTCTAATGAGATAATAACTCGTAGTGGCCGCCATCTTCAGGTACCCAGCGCATAGAACCCCCGTTTCTGAGGTCACGCACAGGTTATGTGTAAAAAAAACTGACTGGGGTATGCGGGTGAAGTGTCCTGTGCAGATCCACGCAGGTGGTTCCTTGACCGATGTCTGGCATTTGACCGAGGGCCACGTCTGTCGCAGGTGTGCCACCTGAGCGTGGAACAGCTCGCCTGGGCTGGAACAGAAAGGTACCAGAAGCGCAGATACACAGACGTCGCAGTGTCTGTGTGTTTCTTGAACCTTCGTGACGCATCTATAACGTGTCTTATTATAGGCGCGCTGCTCTACACTCAGTATGCAGCAACTGGCCCGCCAACAATTGGTCCACCTGCACGTCGGGGCAGTAAGCGTTCGTTGAAGGCCGGCCTGCGTTGTCGAAGAAAGGCTTGTTCCTCAAGCTTTCCATAGGTTGACAGGACGTGTTCCTCAGAAGCCAAGAGTTCACCTAAACACTGGCAGCCAGCTTGCCCAAGGGGCAGGAACTCTGGCACAACAACGCTGCATTCGTGGGCTCATCTCTCCAGCTCTGCGAGCCCTCCTCGTCATCCTGCAAGGCGAAAGAGCATCGAGAGCATTTTAGATCTGCTTAGAGCGCAGAAAAAAATGAGGAAGCAGACCATGGATGTGACGACATGAACGCTTATTCCCAACTGAAGCTTATTATAAGTAAAGGCACGAATAAATACAAAGGCCAACCGCCTACGACAGAGCAACTGCCCGTATGCGACAGAGACATCCAGTAAATATACCAAATTTTCAGGACACTCGTACCGCCGGTATCGTGCGTCAACAAAAGCTAAATACAAAACAAAACCAGAAACTCGCTCACAAACGTGTGACGCAACCTTAAGCGGCACTAGTCGAGACAAGTGACAATTAGGAAATCAAACCTCTTTCTTGCTAAAGGCAACAGACAAATGGCTTATGCACCTTTCGCCTTCTCTGTTGATGAACAAGGCCTCCATTATCTCCCTTGTGTTCTGGTGCTTATGGCGGAACAAACAGTGTTTCCCCCGCCGTCGATTCACAACCACAGTCTCTGCAGTGTGAGATACGTCTGTTGCCGTTAGCATGAAGGAGGTGGAATTTCTTAATTGTAACTTCTCTTGAATAGCGCAAGAGTACCTTGCGTCACACATTGTATGTGCGTGTGTGTTTGTGTGTGTGTGGTGTGTGTGTGTTTGTGTGCGTGTGTGTGTGAGTTTGTTTTGTTTTGTATGTAGCTTTTGTTGACACAAGTATACAGGCGTTATGCGTGTTTTGCAAATTTGGTATGCTACCTGGATGACTCTGCCACAGACGCTTCGCCAATAGTCCATGGGCCTTTGCATTTGATCCCAAGGGTAGACTCCCTCCGGGTTCTGCGCATGACCATCCACAATGGAACGGCTCGAATAGCCTGACGGTAACGAGGCTTGCCAGAAAAAAACTGACACTGCCATCGAACTGATAAGAAGGGTCGCCAGCAGACAACAGGGACTTGGTGAAGTCAACATCGTGAGGCTGGTACATGCCTTTGTGATGTGTCATTTCGCCTACGGGGGGACCATGTGCAACTGACAGAGGTCGGAGCGGGATAAGCTCCGACCTCTCAGAAATCAGAAATTTCAGTTAATCAGACAGGCCGCCAGAAAAGCTCTTGAGCTCCCCATGTACAAAATCTCGGACAGACTGCTTCGTCTGGGCATGGATAACACGCTGAAAGAAAGTGCGGAGGCACAGGTGCGGGTGCAATTCGCCAGGCTGTCCACCTCGCGTTCCAGTGGACACACCCTGCGGGAGCTGGGGATTCCACCCATGGAAATCAAGTCTCGCGTCTGCAGCATTCCTCGTCCACAGTGAGGACAAATCATCGCTGTCTCCATACCGCGAAATGTCCACCCCGAGCATAACCAGGGTGGAAGTCATCACGTCGTTCAAATGGGAGGATGTTATTACTATCTACGAACTCGTAACAGTTATGGGCACTCCGACGGGTCTTCTACACAGCAGGGAGGCTTATAATATTTCTGTTCCGACATGGGAGCGGCCCCTAAGGTGCTGAATCGCGTTCCGAAGGACCTCAGAAAGGTAATTCATTCATTCATTACTTATAATAAGCTTAAGTTGAGAATAGGTATGAAGGCGAAAATGCTGTAGTTCCGTGTCCTCAGATTTGGGTGCACGTTAATAAACCCCAGGGGGTCCAAATTGCCGGAGCTCTCGACATGGCGTCTCTCATAATCATATGGTGGTATCGGGACGTTAAACCCCACATATCAAATCAATCAAGTGGAGAACAGGCGTTCGTGTCATGACATCCCTGGTCTGCCGCTTGCGGCCTGAATGTCCAACGAGACGGTATGTCCATCGAGACGAAATGTCCAATAGTGGACATTCCGTCTCGGTGGACATTCTGTCTCGTTGGACATTCCGTCTCGGTTGGGCATTCAGGCTCGTTGGACATTCCGTCTCAATGGGCATTCCGTCTCGGTTGGACATTCAGGCTCGTTGGACATTCAGTCTCGGTTGGACATTCAGGCTCGTTGGACATTCAGTCTCGGTTGGACATTCAGGCTCGTCCTTTTCTTTCTTCGCTGTATGCTGATCAGAAGTAATCTATCACCCACAAGCCCAGAATACCCTTCTTGTTTAGCACAGTGCGCACGCAGTATTTGCTCGTTATAACTAATTTTATGAAAGTTGAGCTATCGCCTACTCTCTATGGCAATTGTCTGGCCCCTCTTAGTGTCGGGTGAAGCAAATTAGGGTTTGTGTAGAATACTTGTGGTTTTTCGCTAAGGTATTTACGTACGCTTTCACATCCACTTTGTGACGCAGTGCTTTCACGACTTCTGGTACTTTTGAACCGGTCGAATGCTGTTTCGTAGATCGTGAAACCAAAAGTGCTTTTCTTGTATACGGTAATTTTCTCGATTATTTCATTGGTGTCATAGCAGTGGTATACTGTCGCGAACACATTTATGGTGTGAGCTCATCCTCTTGGTTGGTCGAAGTAAAGTGTTTCTCAGTACGTTATTTTGGGCTAGTTGGTACATATTAGGCTAAAATACATGGCGCAAGGTTGACAAAGAGAAAAAAAGAGAAAAAAAACAGAAATAAAGATAAAAAAGAAATATGGCGCTCTTTCTGTCTCGTTTTTTTTTCTCTCTGTCAACTTTGCGCCACGTATTTCAGCCTAAAGTGTTTCTCGTATCATGCTTCAAGTTGTCTTCATAAAAATGTTCTATAATACCAAAATGAGCTGACTGGTTTACAAGCCTTCATGTTCTTTACGTCTCTCTTCTACTGTTTTATCAAAGTGCAAGTGTTTTACTCGGTTATTGACACACTTCACAGACATCTAAATATCTCTGAAATATCCACGTTATCTCTACACATTTCGGAATTACCAGTCTACTGGTGCAACGCTTTAGTAGTCGCTATGCCCAAATATGGCTCATGCTAGAAATGAGTAAATATTACCCAGTGTCGCATACGAGCTCTTCCTGCAAAATAGTGGAACATGTAATTTTCAAGGCCATATTAACTTGCCTAGAAAGAAACTACCACCTTGATAAACATCAATATAGCTTCAGATCACTCCTCTCAACGATAACCCCGTTAGCTGAATTAACTGACGACATAGCCAATGTGAAAAAACGATAATGGCCAATTATATGCGTATTTTTAGACATTTCTAAGGCGTTTGATCTTGTCCCACACTAGGATTTGATCACAAAAATTTTGCGCTTTTGGTATCGATGACAAAATAGTAGCCTGGATTGACAGCTTTTTAAACAAACGAAAACAGAGCGTAAGAATCGACAACCATCTATCACAACCACTTGATGTTTATTCTTTGTTTTTAATGTTTATCAGTCATATCCACTTTTCTATAGTTACCCAGATTCACAAGCCACCATTTGCCAACGACTGTGTCGTGTACACAGTCGTTCACAACTCAGACAATCAAGTTGAATTCAACAATTCACCACGAACACATTATTCCTGGTGTTACACTTAGGAAATGAAATGAAACTAGGCACAACCAAAACCCATTTTACTTCATTCACAGTAAGACAAACCCTTTTAACTTTACATATACTATCTGAGACACAATTATCGACAAACGCAACCAAGTAAAATACCTAGGCATTATGCTTTTGCCGAACCAGAAGTGGGCACCACATATTTTTGCCATGTGTCAGAAATCAGTATACAGAAACTATCCTTTCTAAGGAGAAAACGTCGCACAGTACCATCACACCTTGAACTGAACGCATACAAAACAAAGCACGTTTAGAGTACGCCGATCCCATCTGCAGTCCACACCGAAAACACCTCATTAGTAAAATTATTAATACAAAAATTGGCTGTTAGGTTTGTATATTCAGATTTCTCGAGGCAATCAAGTTCTTCAAGCTTGCTCGCATATCTTGCTCCAGGCTTGCTCGCAAAACTTCTTTCGCAGCACAAAATTATCTCGTGACTAAAATTTTTCTACCAATCATATCATGGTCACTTACACATATCACGTTTTCATTACCTGGAACTGGAAGACCCGCCTAAACGCGGCTCATTGCGACTGAACCATTCTAAAACAATCCACCAACCTTGAAGTCGTGCTAATGCTCATAAACATTTCCTTTTTCTCTCAGCTATTCACCGCTGGAACAGATTAGACAATAATATTTCATGTTGTAATACCATTCAATCATTCGAAAACTTAATAAAGTGTTTCCGATTTGAATTATGAGTTGTTAACAACGAATATATTATCTTGTTTTTTGTGCATGTATTTCTTGTTGTTTTTGTATGAATTTTATGATTCCCACTCCTGCATGCGCTTGAATGGCCTGCGGTATGTTCAAAGAAAAAATTATTATATTATTATTGACGTGGTCGAGAGCTCGAAGGAATACTGTCTAGTCAGGTAAAGGCATTCATGAAAAAACAGGGCACTGACCAATGTCATAACAAATTAATAATGACGTTTCGCCTCTGTGAACAAGGAATCTGTTCCTGTCCTTAAGTATTGTCTCGGGCTAAGTAGATGCCTGAGGATGACGACGACGAAGTGCTGAACGGGAACGTGCTCGGACTGCAGCAGCGTCGTACGCATTAGCTCGCCAGTATATTCGCCAGTACACATTTGTTCACCAGTGTATACTTTATTCCCCCGTAACATCATTGGTGGAGGTGCTGGGTACCACTCGCTATACAGCCCAACGAGCTGGATCTTCGCAGCGGACGGCGCATTGCAGCTACCACGATGACTGACTAGGCTACTCAATGTCAACAAGATCCGTCAGCCCAGCAGCCGATCGTTGTGGTGCAACCTCGTGAACTAAGTCCATTCAACGGCACAAGTGGCATAGACGTCGATGACTGGCTGGTTCAATATGAGCGCGTCAGCAGCAGCAACCATTGGGGTCCGACGCTTATGTTGGCGAACATCATCTTCTACTTGCATGGCACGGCAAAACTCTGGTACGAGACGCATCAAGAAGAGTTGACTAGCTGGGACGTCTGTAAGCAGAAATTGCGCTATCTATTTGGAAAACCCATCGGACGTCAAGTGGCCGCAAAGAAAGAGCTTGCGACTCGTGCCCAGACATCCACAGAGCCGTACGTCGCGTACATCCAGGACGTGTTGGCTTTGTGCCGTAAGGTCGACGAGGACGTGCTCGACGAGGACAAAGTCGGACACATCCTGAAAGGAATTGCGGATGACGCCTTCAATTTTCTCCTGTGCAAGGACTGCTCGACGGTGGAGTCGGTCATCGAAGCATGTCGTCGCTTCGAACAGGCAAAAAGTAGGCGCATAGTTCACCGATTTGACCGCCTTCCCAACACGGCGGCTACGTCCTCTTGCGAAGACTTGCCCACACTACACCAACCACACGCGCCAGAAAACGTCACCAGAATAGTCCGTCGGGAACTCGAGGCTATGGCTCCCGCTATGGCTAGCGTCAGCGCGCCAAGACACAACCTCGGTGCTGTTTCAATGATTCAGGCCGTGGTTCGCCAAGAGATCGCGAATATGGGCATTTCGCCACCTCATTAAAATGCCTCTGCTACTTCCAGCTCGGCTCCAGTCGTTGCGGCTGCCACTCCGAACCGCACGTTCACGCCACGACGAAACCCAGCTGAATGGCGCACTCATGATGATCGGCCGATATGTTTCACGTGCCATCGGATAGGACACATCGCTCGCCATTGCCGCAGCCGGTGGACCTCATCACCTCGACCGAGCTTCTATGATTGGCGGCCTCGCTCTGAACGTGCACCTTATGCCCCGTCCTACCGTGCTGAGACAGGTGCAGAGTATAATCCAGAACGTCGGACCAGCCGCTCGCCATCACCCGTGCGTCGTCAGTCCCGCTCGCCCCAACCCCGCCATTCTCGGTCTCCCTACGACCGTCGCTCGGAAAACTAGCCGGTGCAGCCCCCAGAGGTGACGCTGCATACACGACTTGGACTGCAAATCCTCTGATTACTCCCGACCAGCGGTGCAACCTCCTTACAATTCTTGTTGATGGTTTACCTATAACTGCTCTTATTGATACCGGTGCACAAATATCTGTGATGAGCTCAGACCTCCGCCGCCGCCTCCAAAAAGTTCTGACGCCTGCGATTGCACCTACCGTTCGTACTGCGGATGGGAGTACTCCTGCTGTGCTTGGAATGTGCACTGCGCGATTAACAATTTCTAAGCATCAAACTTCAGTTCTGTTCGCTGTACTGGAAAATTGCCCTCATGACCTGATCCTTGGACTCGACTTTCTGACTTCACACGCTGCGCTCATTGACTGTTCCAAAGGTCTTCTTCAGCTCGAACTACCATCCTTTTCGGAGACCGTCTCTACCAGCCCACCTCGTCTACGCTCTGTCGATTTCCTTAGACTTCCGCCGCAAGCCGCAGTCCAAGTCCAACTCTCGCCATATCCTGCAGTACCCGATGGTGATTATGTTGCTACCCCGATTTCTGACGTCGCCATGACACGCAATGTTGCACTCCCCAACACGGTGATTACCGTTAAGTACAACCGAACTTCGTTTCCCGTCCTCAATTTCGGCCTCTCAGCGCAAGTTATTCCTCGCGGCATGTCACTTGCGCATCTTACACCACTGGTCGACCACACAGTTTCCGCTCTAACCACCAATTCGCCACCCGATTTTTCATCAACGTCGTTCTCGTCACGTTCCTGTTCCGACCTTTTCAAGCCAATGCTATCTGACAAGCTCACCTCTGAACAAGTCTCTGCTTTCTGCCGTGTGCTTGCTTCTTATCAGGACATCTTTGACTTCGGCGACCGTAATTTGGGCCAGACATCTGTGGTAACCCATCGCATCGACACCGGTGACGCTCGGCCCATTCGCCGACGACCCTACCGTGTGTCAGCCTCGGAGCGTGCTATTATACAGCGAGAAGTCGATAAAATGCTTGATAGGGGCATAATCGAACTCTCCTCTAGTCCCTGGTCCTCGCCTGTTGTACTTGTTAAAAAGAAGGACAATAGCTGGAGATTCTGTGTTGATTACCGCCATCTCAACCATATTACCAAGAAAGATGTCTATCCCCTACCGCGCATAGATGAGGCACTCGATTGCTTGCACGGTGCCAAATATTTCTCTTCAATAGATCGTTCTTCACAACGACATCTTGCACCGCTACAACACCCGGCCTGATGGTGCTGAGCTTTTACTCGTTGTTCCTGTGCATCTTCGCTCAGACGTTTTGGCCCAGCTGCATGATGCCCCCTCCGCTGGACACCTAGGGGTGTCACGCACGTATGACCGCATTCGCCGCCGATTCTTTTGGCCTGGCCTCTACCGTTCTGTGCGACAGTACGTTGCGGCATGCGACCTCTGCCAGCGCCGCAAGACACCTGCTCTGAGACCTGCTGGTACCCTCCAGCCCCTTGAAGTACCAGATGAGCCATTTTTCCGAGTCGGCCTCGATCTTCTAGGACCCTTTCCCGTGTCGGCCACCGGTAATAAGTGGATTGCTATTGCTACCGACTACGCAACGCGGTATGCCGTTACACGCGCCCTCCCCACCAGCTGCGCTACTGATGTAGCCGATTTCCTTCTTCATGACATCATTCTGCGTCATGGTGCTCCTCGTCAGTTGATCACCGACCGCGGCAGCTGTTTTCTATCTAAAGTAGTCGACGAGCTCCTGCGATCCTGCTCTACCCACCACAAGTTCACTACAGCGTACCATCCCCAAACCAACGGCCTCACGGAACGCCTCAACCGTACCTTGACGAATATGTTAGCGATGTACGTCTCCAAGGATCACAAAGATTTGGACATCCACTTACCTCTCGTTACCTTCGCATACAACAGTTCACGTCATGATACAGCTGGATTTCCCCTTTTTACCTACTGTTCGATTATGACCCGCCTTTGCCCATGGACACCATGCTCCAATCTGACGCCGCCTCATCGACTGCTTATGCTCGTGATGCCCTGGCCCGAGCTGACATCGCCCGCCAAGTCGCCCGGGATCGTTTATGTGCCTCGCAGCTTAACCAAAAGAGTGCTTACGATCGCCGGCACCGCGACGTACAGTACTCTCCGGGGTCACTCGTCTTGCTGTGGTTACCATCACGTCGTGTTGGTCTCAGCGAAAAACTGATGTCCCGTTACGTTGGCCCCTACTGCGTCATACGCAAGGTCACTAGCGTCACCTATGAGATAGCTCCACTCCATACCACGTCAGTACCAGCTTCAGTCCGGACCAATATAGTGCACGTCTCACGGCTTAAGCCATACTTCTCACGCCCCGAGAATTGATCGCACCGGAACGGTGCTTCTGCCGCCGGCGGGTAATGTCACGGGCTAAGTAGATGCCTGAGGATGACGACGACGAAGTGCTGAACGGGAACGTGCTCGGACTGCAGCAGCGTCGTACGCATTAGCTCGCCAGTATATTCGCCAGTACACATTTGTTCACCAGTGTATACTTTATTCCCCCGTAACATCATTATTATTGTTTTGTTTAGACATCGTTAAGTTACCTGCTTGTTCAATAATAGTATTGTTATTGGTATTTATGTAACAGTTCTCTCACCTTATTTACTGCGGCCTATCTCTCTGACATAAAAAGTCACATTATAATGAAGTGTATCCTTGTCAATCAACTTTCATAGCTTATATAACATATTCCTCTCACCCCCTTGAGGTCGTCGCTGTCATCCATGCAGTGTGCAGTACTGGAACAATGAGACTCGGTATCTTACTCATAGTGGTAAAGAAAAAGAAATGCGTTAGCACCCAACATCAACCCAAAATTAAAAAGCTTAACGTGTTACCATTAGAGCTACCGAAAAGAAGTAATGTACGTTGCTACCACCATTACTCCATGGCCAAAAATCTTACTTAGTTTGCCTTCGCAGCAAGTACCTATCGTTTAGCAGCTTCCTAAAACTCATATATGTACATATATGTCAGTTGAAGTTTGTGGTCAACCAACAATCCGAGCCACGGATTTAGTGAGAATAACTTGCACAAATGTACCTTGGCCGTATTAGAGTGACATATAATTGTTTACATGATGCATGTATGGCTTCTAAGCTTGTGATCCACGGGGAAGCTGTTTCACTTTGCAGGGACCAAGGATCCGTGCAAAGAAAGCGTCAATGAACCAGCATGCTGCAATTATGACGCCACTTCTAGAAGACGCTCTAAAAGCATGTTTTTGGCTCGCGCGATGGCTGCCGCTCCGCTCTTGGGAAGAAATTGCTTGCATGTGAAACAAACTTTAAGTGTTAACATAACGCGCGGGTCAGTTATCAAGGAGCGGTACGCTCAAATCTAACACGCTAAAGAGGTCATGTCGCGTGTTGTAGCTGCCAGTGTCTTGTCATCCGGAAAAGAAGATACCGGAAAACCGACGTATATTCGGAGAACACGAATGCTTGGCACCAATCAAAGTGTCGTTCCCAACGCGCGTATAACGTGGCCAGTTCTTGCCACTCGCGCGGTTTCAAAAGGCGGCCCTCGGCTACGTGCGTGAAGCGTGGCGTCGCGTGCCGAGTCGCGGTCGCACGCGCCACCACGCGGCAGCGCACGGTACCTCCGCCCCCTCTCGTGTTCTATACGTCTGCATTCGGTGCAGCCTCCGTTACGCCTGCACATAATGCCGCTCCGTATTGTTCGAAACCACCTTTCCCCAAGCCCGTCCCGAGCACCACCAGCGTTTTATCTCGGTTAGCACGAGCTTATGCGAGGACTATACGATGCGTGCGAAGCGCTGGGGACAATAGCTGCAGCCGGGTGGGTGGCCGGAACGGTTGAACTCGTATATCGCGTCGGGAACAAGAGCGCGATTGATTCATATACAGACTTTGTCGCCGAATGAAACCCGCTGTGCGTGTATACGGCCCTTTGCGGGCATTTGGGCAGCGTGAGAAACGTATGGTTCGGGCGTTGTGTACATATGCTCCCTCCACTGTCTGGCCTGTGGGAAACAACCTTAATCGGACCCCTTTTTTTTAACGCGTACAAGGCTGCGCGTGTCATCTGGTGGCTTTCGTATTGAGCTCCCTGGGAGCCCGACTCCGCCATAAATGATGTGGGAAACAGCGTGGAACGTGGCGGTACGGAATTTCTGCGCTGCTTTTTACTTTTTTTTACTGTTGGTGTGGGACAAATGAACACCGAGCAAAGCAGCTTTCAATTAGTGCAGATATACAAGAGAAAAATTTATTGCATTGAGTCGCTCAATTATATTGAAAAGAAATAGCTTTCTAATATACCTCGAAAGTTCCTTTTTTTTCCTGTGGATATTTTGTTTAGTCGTTCGTGGGAAAAACTACAGGGGTCCCTAATGCACATGAGAAAGGAATGTGAAGAGTATGGGTTTTTAAAGATCAAAGTAGAAAGTAGTTAATTTTAGCTTATTATATGCTTACCTTGAAATAATTATCTTAGCTTGCTAATATACCTCAAGCTTTTTTTCTACTGTTGTAGCGATTTTGTTCAGTTGTTCGCGGAAGGAAACTACTGGGGTCTCTGACGCGTTTGAGACGACATTAACGTGAGACGTATGACTTTTTAAAGACCGATATAGATAGTAATAAACGTTCACTACATATATAATATATTGGTACTTTCATATGGAAGGTAGTGGCGAGGTACTGCACCAGGGCGGCCAATTGTGCTCTGGTGAGGATGTGCGTTACCGGCAGGTGGTCGCAAGTGAGGCTGCACCCCAGACCTCTTCTTTTTTCTTCTTCCTATTAACGATTCCTTTATCACGCGTTTTAAGTAAATATACGATTGGGAGTAGTCCGGCATCTGCATTCGAACCGAATTTTGTCATTGCAGGCCAGGCTGTGGCGCTATCTCAAAATAGAGGGCCCTGTTGCACACTCTTAGCGCTGTAGAATACCACCTGACAGCTTAGCAGCTATATTTAATTAGGTTGAACTAATGATCTAAACCTGCATGTCATGAAACAGTTTTTTTTTTAAGTCTGCATGTGTCACAAGGCTCAAGCGAACACCCCAAAAGTCGAAATTAACACGCAGCTCACGCGCGTCGTAGCTCGATACACGTGAGCTACACGTGACCTCGTCGCCGCGTAACTGCGTGCTTCGCTGCAAAGAACGATAAAAGATGATAGTCTTCCGTCTGGAGGCGTTACGTGAGATATACGGTTGTGAGCGCTGCATGACAAACACTTTGGTCTTCAGAATTTCTCGCCCTTGAATTTTCTGAATAAGGATACAGACTGCCAAACACTTACGTAATGATGTTGTGCCTCTATATGCGCCTCATATATGCCTCATACTTGGTTAACAATGTTCACAAGTATGAATACAGCCACCAGATCAATGTGGTTGGCCTTTGAGCGTGGGCTTAAGCTTTCGTCGGGTGGCTGAATCGCTGGACAGACACCAACAAAGTTTTGTGTTGCAAGAATAACTATAATCTTTGAAGTTCGAAAAGGGGCATTCACGTGATACAAAATAGCCACACAGTAAGTTTCCTGCTTTTGGCCCCGCCGCGGTAGTCTAGTGGCTAAGTTACTCGGCTGCCGACCCGCAGGTCGCGGGATCGAATGCCGGCTGCGGCGGCTGCATATCCGATAGAGACGAAAATGTTGTAGGCCCGTGTGCTCAGATTTGGGTGCACGCTAAAGAACCCCAGGTGGTCGAAATTTCCGGAGCCCTCCACTACGGCGTCTCTCATAATCATATAGTGGTTTTGGAACGTTAAACCCCACATATCAATCAAGTTTTCTACTTTTGATTCGTCCTCGGTGAATGCATAAATAAGGACCCTCTGAATTCCTACGCATTGTGGTCTCCTCATCAAATCTACCTAACAAGATTGAGTTTGTGCAAAACAGAGCCGCTCGTTTCATTACTTCCAACTACAGCCCACATTCCAGCATAACGCAGATCAAACATGGCATAACGATGCGCCATTAATTGGACATCGTTCAATTGCTCTTTTATCTTTATTCCATAAATATCGCTATTGCATCAAGCCATCTCCCTTACCACTGGAAGTGCCTTCACGCATATCACGCCACTTGTATAATCAATATAGCATTAAACGCATCAGTGGACAAACTAACACTTTCAAATCATTATCACTTCCATTAGCCATTGTTCTATGAAATGATCTTCCTGACAATATTACATCTATCAATAACCATCAAGTATTTCCGAAGTTGACCAATTGCGTAAGCATTTCTTAAAATAGTATCATGTGTGTGTGTGTGTGTGTGTGCGCGCGCTTTTTTGCCTTGCTATTAATTGCTGTTTTTTGCCATGCTTAAAAAATCCTTAACTGCACTGTACATTTTTTCTTTTTGTTTTCAATTTTGTTTTCCTGCATGTATTGATGCATTTTTTGCTGATATTTTTTGTTTCGTACTTGCTCCCCTTACTCAATGCCCTATCGGGCCCTGTAGAGTATCATGAATAAAATAAATAAATAAATAAAGCGAGGACAGGGTATATGACACGCAGAAGACAGGACGAATGTTTCTGGTATCCTCATCCATTACCGCTTCGAGTCACTTGGACTGCTCACAAACTGGCCCAGCTGATCACTTTCTTTCTTTCTTTCTTTCTTTCTTTCTTTCTTTCTTTCTTTCTTTCTTTCTTTCTTTCTTTCTTTCTTTCTTTCTTTCTTTCTTTCTTTCTTTCTTTATTTCTTTCTTTCTTTCTTTATTTTAAATGCGAAGCATTTCTTAGCGAACTTCGGCTACATTGAGTGTATCTATCTACCTAGACGCTTACGTTTGGGTGCTCTCGTGATCACCCCTTTAACTTGGCGTGAGCAAAATTAGCATGAGAGGGTAAGATGGTTTGACGAATATGACGTGCTAGTCAAAACATGGATAATTTCACATTCCTGTCGTGCACGTCGTCAAACACTTCCCACAAGACAGTGGCCCATAGGCACGGGCTTGTACGTGCCACTGATGTGCGTGTATATGCCACAGGTGATCGACGCTTAGTATCTATCCAGGAGCGACAAGGACGCACATGGGCAATTTTAACGCGTGAATGTTAAGAAATACCCGACATTGGTAGCGTCAACCCGACGAATGCAAAGAATAAATGTCAGGGTCCCAGCTGGTATCGAAACCAGGCATTCTGCGTGGCAATGAACCCCGCCGCGGTGGTCTAGTGGCTAAGGTACTCGGCTGCTGACCCGCAGGTCGCGGGTTCAAATCCCGGTTGCAGCGGCTGCATTTCCGATGGAGGCGGAAACGTTGTAGGCCCGTGTGCTCAGATTTGGGTGCACGTTAAAGAACCCCAGGTGGTCAAAATTTCCGGAGCCCTCCACTACGGCGTCTCTCATAATCATATGGTGGTTTCGGGACGTTAAACCCTACAAACCAATCAATCAATCAATCAATCAATCAATGCGTGGCAATGAAGCATTCTACCACACAGCTATATATACGCTTGGTCTTGGAACTACTTTTCAAATAGACGCTAATCGTCCTGAAGTGTCAATAGTGGTTACAGTGATGCTTACCCCAATTTTATGAACACTACATATGTACTCCTTTGATATGTCGGGTTAACGTAAGTTGTGGTTAGTTGCCATGCACTGAAGTTGATTTATGTTGTAGTGTCCAGGGCCAGCATCTTCGCGAGCATCAGCGCTTAATATCACCTCCTGAAATTGCGAATACGCATGTTTCATGACATCGTTGCGCCAATGCAAAGAACTGGTGATATAAACATCTTGACCTCTTTATTATAAGTCTGTGCGCGTGACATTTGTACATATATTTAGCGTCATTTCATGACGTGCCACTCAATAAAAAAATTGCGAAGCGCTCACCTTCTCTCCGCATGCTTCGCATAACGTCGATTCCCAAGGTACGTGGGGTCTGCGGAATTTTTCTTTCTTTCTTTCTTTCTTTCTTTCTTTCTTTCTTTCTTTCTTTCTTTCTTTCTTTCTTTCTTTCTTTCTTTCTTAAGGAAATAAGTGCATTAGACGAGAACCAATTCAAACGAGATCTGATTAACTGATTCGGCGCAGTTTTCTATGGGTAAGTTTTGGCGGCGTACATTCACATTTTCATGTTGTTCTGCATTCTAAACATTATGTCGAGGAGCAAGTAGTCTATGCATGCTTCTTAAGTATACATGTAGTTTGGGTTCTCTATTTCTTTTATTGATCACCATGATCGTGTTACTTATTCTATGTACATTACCTCCGTGCGCTTTTCATCTGACAGCTTCCACTTTTGAACTCGCTCATCAAAATACCCACCAGCGTTTGTCGTATCAACTTCCTATGACTTTAGTTTTTCTCAGAAATGTAGACCAAAGGTAATTTCCCTATACTTACGCGCTGTCTACAACATATTTAATACAAAAATTGTTGACCCACCAGCTAAGTTCATTGGTAATAACGATACTACTATTTATTCAACCCCTTCGTGCTCTGTATAGACGTGAATGTTCCTTTCTCGTATCCATAGCAAAGAATATCCACGTGCCAAAGTGCGCACATCAAAATGATATGAATGTCAACGTAAAACGTGCCACACGCTCGCTGCAGGTTCTCTTTTCATCAGTACGGCACCTCAAAAACACACCTTACTCGCAGACCGCACACCGCCACCGGAAGCAGCAGCCAAATGAGAGTAAAAGGCGTGGTGGAAACCAGGTGACCCGGCCACGTATTCGGGCCAAGATCACCGCGGGCTTTTTTACGACCAGAGCAGAGCCGGCAGACTAGGACCGGCCGAACGGACCTCGCGTACACACCGGCTGTCGTTTCCATCTCTGACTGTTTTTCAAAGAAGGACGAAATACATATAAGAATCAGGCAAAAAAGGCATACACACTGCCGTGGAAGGCAGGATAAGAACAGCAGCGCGGCAGTAAACAAGCTGTCGTCTTCTCTTCCGGTCCACGGCCTGTCACGTTCAGCAAATTCCTTTTCGCCCTCTGGTGGTGCGGGAACGGTACGGGACTAAGCTGTCGTTACCACTCCCCGTCAAAGCGTACATTACGCACCACCAAGCTATCCGCGTCTCTGAGGGCGCCATTGTGTGAGCGGCGAAGGCGCGTCCGTGGGTGGCTCCATGAACAGCGAGTCTTCTGGGTGCTTCTCTTGGGTGTGCTCTCGGTAGCGAGAAGGAGCCCCGCCACGTGACCTAAATTCCGAGGCGGGTCTCCCGAATATCCCCTCTTCCCAACCAAATGTGGGCCGTGAGAAGCGGCACACTTTCTACCGAGGAGAAGGCGTCCGCACGTCTCCGCGCATCACCAGGTGCTTGGCTCCCGGCTCACTCGATGCATCCCCGGCGCCCTTGAGTCTCTTACCAGTCTTTTTGCAATAAGTAAAAAAATGAATACGTAACGATAGCAATGAAAGTTACTGAAACGAGTGCCAATTCATATGAGGCTGTGAAAGGTGCAAGCAGCGAATATGATAAGCCCTGAAGAGGTGCACATGTATGTCAGCGCGAGATCACCTTAGCGCGGTATACTCGTTGAGCAATTACAGGATTTCACTGGCAGTTAAGATTTCATTTGACGAGGTGACATGCTTTAATTTAGTGATTCCCGTGTAGATAGGGTCTCGTTTACGGAGTTTATTTCTGAACGCGCCACACACTTCCTTGACAAAAATTAAATGTTCCACGGTATAACAAAAGGACATATAGTCCTTGCAGAAGCCGGGACGCCAATCTCTGAAGCTGTAATTTTGGGGCAGGACAAATGTACAGCAGCTACGGCCTTGTCATTTGTGGCCCGTATTGGCCATTTACTTGCATACTAAACTCCTGGGATCTACAACTTCATTAGACTTTGGCATATCCCTATCCTGCAATGTCTTCTCTTTCTACCGTGTGCTAGGATGTGGCTACAGTAACAATGATCGAGCAGTGATGCTCAAAGTACCACACAAAAAAACAAAATACGCAGTGGCTTTATCTTATAAGGTACCCTCAGAACATTCACACTAGGGACAGAGTGCACACAAAGACACTTGCACTCTTTCCTAGCTTCTGCAATAAAGCAATGGCTTTGTTTATCATTACCCCTTTTTTTTCTGGAGAACTGCAGTTACGACAGCAATGGGCCTGCCACGGATGCATGGATGGATGGATGGATGTGGCCTATATTGTTGGATCGGATGGCGGCTCACGCCATCCGTAATACATAATAAAGCTAAGTACATAGTACATTGCTAAGTATATAAGGTGTATTACATAATGCTTAATACATACTATTACGTCACACACACACACACACACACACACACACATATATATATATATATATATATATATATATATATTATAAGGACAATATTCACATCGTTTAACCTTCATCCTCTTCATCTGTATATTATCATCACGAAAAACGTCGTCTTCGTTTGAAGCGTTCATCAAGAGATTCGGCCTAATAAACGCCGTCGCGACCCTAACGCTGCTACTGTCTTGCACAGTGGTGGAGGCTGCTTCGATACCCAAGTCCTCTCCGACGTTACGTTCCCCTGGAGCTTCGTTCGGTTCACCGCTTGCTTCCCCCGTCGGCTGTCATAACTGAAGAACCGCTGCCCGGAACATCCAGCATCCCTGTTGAACAAACCATTCCTGCATGGGTCATCAACGCCCGGCAGCGTGACCCACCCATCTTCTCTGGTCTTCCACGTGACGACGTCGAGGTATGGCTGAAAGAATATGACATGACCAGTGTTAACCGTTGGGACCAGTGATAACCAATGGGATGAGCCTCAAAAACTTCGTCACGTCACCTTCCATCTTTCCGATGTCGAGAAAACGTGGCTTTTTAACCACGCGTGAGCAGCTTCCCGGATCGGCATATTTTTGCTCAACAAGTCCGTAGGATTTTCGGTAAACCGAACATTCATTCATAAGTGTCGAAACGAAAGCTCTAGGGGCGTGCTCACCATCCCGGGGAAGCGTAGACTTCGTACATTGAAGACGTCCTCGCCCTTTGCCACCGTGTGAACTCGGCGATGACAGAAGCTGATCGTGTTCGCCATATCATCAAAGGGATAGGCCTTGTCACGTTTAACGCTCTGGCTGTTAAACACCCCACCACCGTTGAGGACGTCGTCACCAAATGTCGATATCTTAATGAACTCCAAGCCATTCGATTGCACCCAGACTACCCAGACGCCAGTGGCAGCCGGCCTTCCTCGGATGCGAATTTGCGCACACTGATTCGCTCACTGATTCGCGATGAACTTCAAGCACAAGGGTTGTCATGTGCACCCGCCCCTTGGCCCCACTCTCCATCTGCTGGTCTTCAGCTCAACACCAAAAAGTGCCACTTTGCAAGCAAAAGTATTAAAATACTGGAACATCTCGTCAGCAAAGAAGTGCTGCGACAGGTTCGCCACATTCAAGTAGCCCGCCACAATCATCGTCACCAGCACCAGCAAGACCCGGCTCGGCTGGCATGCGCCACGCGTTCGTACGTTGAACAACGAGGAAGAGGAAGATAGTCGGATCTGTGCCACTCGGCTACTCGAACTTGACGACCATAGTTTTTAGAATCGTGGGCACAAGTTCGCCCTAATAAAGACGCTTGTTTTTTTAACCTGTCGGCGTCAGCATCGCTGCATTTCTGGTGGAGGTGCTGGGTATGAATCGAAGCCCCACGAGCTCAAGACAGCGTAGCCCCGACGACCAGCGTATCAACCCCGTGGAAGTGACTCCTGTACACCAGAGGGCAAGTCGCCGTCTTCGAGGTGACTCACCTGAGTTCGGTCTTCTTCCCTTCACACCAAGGGGAATTCAAACGATGGATGCCACCACTATGACTACCCAGGTAACACCGGCACAAGTGTTCATTAGCCAACCGCACCAGCCGCCAGTTTTCCACGGCGACTCGTACGAGGATGTTGAAGATTGGTTGGACCTGTTCGAGAGAGTAGCGAGCTTGAATGGATGGGACGATAGAGAGAAGCTCCGTCGCGTATACTTCGCCCTGGAAGACTTCGCGAAGACATGGTTCGAGAACCATGAAACCTCGTTGTCTACCTGGGAGGTATTTCGACGACAAGCGGTGGCTACGTTCGCGAACATAGACCGGAAAGAAAAGGCGGAGGCAGCTCTTCAATCGAGGAACCAGCTAACGAACGAGAGTGCTGCTATGTACATTGAGGACATGGTCCGCCTGTTCAAGCGTGCGGATTACAACATGGCTGAGGATAAGAAGGTGCGCCATCTAATGCGCGGAGTGAAGCAAGAGCTGTTCGCCGTTCTCGTCCGCAACCCTCCGAGCACGGTTGCTGAGTTTTACTCGGAAGCGACGGCCATCGAAAAAACACTGGAACAGCGGGCTCGGCAGTACAACCGGAATCTTAACTGCGCATCTGCACAGGTATTTCCCGGAGGCGTGCGAAACGACGTTGAAGCCCTGCGAGAGCTAATTAGATCAGTTATCAGAGAAGAACTGAGCAGACTGCATATGCCTCAGACTTCAACTGCACTATCTGTTACGGACGTTGTTCGTGACGAACTGAGGCAGGTGATACGAGAGCCAGAGCGTGAGCTGCAGCCGGTTCGACCTATCCGAACATACTCTGAGGTTGTCAGACAACCCACGGTACACAGCAATGCAGCAGTTGCGATGGCAACGACTCCTCTCCCACCTGCGGCACGCAGCGCACCTCGTCCACGGGAACCGACAGCTACCTATCTGCCCCCAGGAGCACGTAGCACACATCACTATGTGGAGCGTAGGCCCAGGAAAAGTGACGTCTGGCGTGATCACGAGCGCAGGCCTCTGTGTTTTCATTGTGGGGAAGCGGGTCATCTGTACAGATTCTGTCCTTACCGACAGGCTGGATTAAGAGGCTTCCCGTCATATGCACCGTGCCCCCGAAACGGCGAACGACCAGCGGAGATTGAGGAGTACTTGTCGACGCGCCAGAACTCGCCAACTCTACGCCAACACCGGTCACGGTCACCATCGCCTATGCGCTACCGGTCATCCAGCCCCCGTACACCTTCAAGGCAGCCTGGTCATCGCTCTCCAAGTCCACACCCGGAAAACTGAAGCAAGCGACCTGTGGAGGTGAGGCCGCTGATAACGTCAGTTACGAAGATCCTCCAATTTGGTTTGAGGGTGATGACGGTGTATTTCCGGTAGATGGGTGCAGCAACGAAAACGTTACTTCAGATTTGCGGTTGAGAATGGAAGGATGGGAGCTGAATGCCTTAGTCGACACCGGTGCTGATTATTCAGTGATAAGTCACAAGATGGTGAAAAAGCTGAACAAAGTTGTGACACAGTGGAGCGGATCGCAGATACGCACGGCAGGCGGTCACATTATTACGCCCCTTGGCAGATGCACTGCAAGACTTGAAATACGGGGCTTTATTTACGTGGCCGATTTCATTGTGCTGCCAGAATGTTCAAGAGAACTCATTATAGGAATGGATTTTTTGCGAGCTAATGGCGCCGTAATTAACCTGCGTAGGTCCAGCGTGTCGTTTTCGACTGAACGAGCTATACCTGTGGAGGAATCTGAGGAACGACGCCCAACTGCTCTACGCGTTGTTCATGATGACGTAACTGTGCCGCCACGCTGCAGTATAATGGTGCTCGTAGAAAATGATGCATTGTACAACCGCGAAGGCATAGCGGATACAAATGTAGGACTGTTTTTTGAACAAAGGTGTCTGCGTAGCTAGGGGTCTTGTTCACTTGACGAATGGCCGTGCAGATGTCCTACTCACAAATTTCTCCAATGAGCTTCAACACATCGCTCAAGGCACGGCTATCGCCTATTTACACGACTTCTGTATGGCGACTGAACTATGCAGCTTAACGACATCAACCACTCGACCCGTGGCCTGCAACATCGACACATCCGTGACCGTCAATCAGAGCCTTCCGGACAGTCAGAAGAAACAGATTTACGCCTTGGTAAAAGAATTCTCTGATTGCTTTTCAAGTACCTCGAAGGTCCAGCGCACGTCAATCACGAAACACAGAATTATAACGCAAGACGACACGAGGCCTATATGCCAGCATCCATATCGGGTGTCACAGAAAGAACGGGAAATTATCAAGAAGCAAGTGGAGGAGATGCTTTCTGATGATGTCATCCAGCCTTCGAATAGTCCATGGGCGTCTCCCGTAGTGCTCGTTAAGAAGAAAGACAACACAGATTCTGCGTCGACTACAGAAAACTGAACAGTGTAACTAAACGAGATCTCTACCCCTTGCCACGTATCGACGATACACTAGATCGGTTGCGATCCGCAAAGTTTTTCTCCTCCTTAGATCTGAAAAGCGGATATTGGCAAATAGAGGTCGACGAGCGGGACCGTGAAAAAACGGCATTCGTAACACCAGATGGCCTCTACGAATTCAAAGCGCTTCCATTCGGCCTCTGTTCCGCACCAGCGACGTTCCAGCGAATGATGGACACTGTCCTCGCCGGATTGAAATGGCAGTCATGCCTAGTGTATTTGGATGACGTGGTGGTATTCTCTGCAACGTTCGACAAACATCTAGAGCGACTACGCACAGTATTGGAAGCCATCCGGTCAGCGAAATTGACAATCAAACCCGAAAAATGCCACTTCGGCTTCGAAGAGCTGCGATTCCTTGGACATGTCATTAGTTCCGAGGGTGTTCGTCCGATCCCGAAAAGACAGCCGCTGTTCAGAGGTTTCCTACACCCAGAGACAAAAAGTCAGTACGTCGATTTTTGGGTTTATGTGCCTATTATAGACGATTTGTGGAAAACTTCTCGAAGATTGCGGAACCTCTTACAAAACTGACAAAAGACGACGTGCCCTTCACGTGGGAAAGCGAACAACAGAAAGCTTTTGACGAATTAAGGAAACGACTACAGGGTTCACCAATACTTGCCCATTTTGATGAGACAGCCGACACAGAAGTCCATACCGATGCCAGCAATGTCGGCCTCGGCGCCATCCTTGTCCAGTGGCAAAATGGTCAAGAGAAAGTGTTAGCCTATGCCAGCCGCAAACTATCAAAAGCTGAGGCAAACTACTCTGCAACTGAAAAAGAGTGCCTCGCAGTCATCTGGGCCATAAACAAGTTTCGACCCTACCTTTATGGTAGACCGTTTAGAGCTGTCAGTGACCACCATGCTCTATGCTGGCTGGCAAATCTCAAGGACCCGTCAGGTCGACTAGCAAGATGGAGCCTTAGACTGCAGGAGTATGATATTACGGTCGTGTACAAATCGGGAAGGAAACACAGCGATGCCGACTGCCTGTCACGCTCTCCCGTCGATCCAAGTGTACCTGAAGAGGAAGACTTCCCGTTTCTAGGCGTTGTCGACACATCCAAAATCGCTCAACTACAACGAGATGACCCGGATTTGCTGGCACTTATACAACACCTGCAGGGTCTCGACGTTCAAGTCCCTCGCATATTCTCCAGAGGGCTCTCCGCGTTCTGCCTTCGAGGAAGTGTCCTTTACAGGAGGAACTTCGAACCTAATGGTGAAACGTTTTTACTAGTCGTGCCCACAGCCATGCGAGAGGAAATTCTGCACGCATGCCACGACGAGCCAACATCTGGACACATGGGTGTGAGCCGAACATTCGCCAGGATTCGCCTGAAATACTATTGGCCTAAGTTGCTCGCATCAGTGCAGCGCTACGTGAAAACTTGTCATCAATGTCAACGGCGCAAAACTCCACCCGTAAAACCAGCCGGCCTTCTCCAGCCAATAGACCCTCCAGATGCCCCATTCCAACAAGTAGGCATGGACTTCCTAGGACCTTTGCCGACATCGCGTGCAGGCAAGAAATGGATAGTCGTAGCCACTGACTATCTCACCCGTTATGCTGAAACTGACTCTCTATACAGTGCGACAGCTGCCGAAGTCGCCAAGTTCTTTGTGAACAACATAGTGCTCAGACATGGTGCGCCCATCGTCGTTATTACGGATCGGGGCACCGCATTTACCGCAGACCTAATGCAATGCCTGATGCGCATGACAAATACCGATCACAGAAGAACAACGGCGTATCACCCTCAGTCAAATGGCTTAACGGAACGCCTCAACAGAACTCTGACCGACATGCTATCGATGTATGTTGATGTTGAACATAAACAGTGGGACGAAATATTACCCTACGTAACATTCGCATATAATACAGCCGTTCAAGAAACAACCCACGTTGCCCCTTTTGAACTAGTATTCGGCCGAAGAGTGACCACCCCGCTGGATGCCATGTTACCACTACAGGACGAAAGCAGCTATCCACCTGACTTAGATGACTTCTTGCAAAGAGCCGAAGAAGCACGGCAAATGGCAAGATACCGAATACGCCACCAACAGCACGTCGATTCTAGTCGCTACAACAAGCGACGCAGTGACACACTTTATCATCCCGGTGACAAAGTGTGGATATGGATACCAGTGCGCCGCCGCGGACTTTCTGAAAAGCTTCTTTGCCGATACTTCGGCCCTTATGAAGTACTCAACCGTATCAGCAACGTCACTTATGAAGTTAGATCCGCTGGACGCGTGAGTTCAAGACGCCGCAATCCCACGGAAGTGGTCCACGTAGTCCGCATGAAGCCCTATCATGACAGATCGTCGAAAAACGAGTGAGAGTGCGCGTGTATCTTTTCACTGTCTTAAGCATCGGGATGATGCGTCTGAGGAGGGGGGCAATGCTGCGACAGGTTCGCCACATTCAAGTAGCCCGCCACAATCATCGTCACCAGCACCAGCAAGACCCGGCTCGGCTGGCATGCGCCACGCGTTCGTACGTTGAACAACGAGGAAGAGGAAGATAGTCGGATCTGTGCCACTCGGCTACTCGAACTTGACGACCATAGTTTTTAGAATCGTGGGCACAAGTTCGCCCTAATAAAGACGCTTGTTTTTTTAACCTGTCGGCGTCAGCATCGCTACAGAAGGAATACGGCCTAATACCGACAATTAGGATTACCGCCGTTCTTCACTTCCCGGTGCCTCAATGCGCCAAAGAGCTCCGAAGCTCTCTTGGCCTTGCGTCGTACTTCCGGCGCTTTATACGAGACTTCGCCACCATTTCTGCGCCACTTCACCAACTCCTTTCCTCGGGAGCGTCATACATATGGTCGGACGAATGCCAAATGGCTTTTGACACCTTGAAACGTGCCCTGACATCTGAGCCAGTGCTTTGCCATTTTGATAACGCCACACCCACTCTCCTTTCTACTGATGCCAGCGGTCACGGACTTGGCGCTGTGCTTATGCAACGAACGGAGCGTTATGGCGAACGTGTGATCGCATACGCTAGTCGCACCCTCACAGCAGCAGAGAAAAACTTCGCCATCACCGAGTAGGACTTTCTCGTTGTTGTCTGGGCCATCCAGAAGTTTCGACCATATCTTCACGGCCGCCACTTTACCGTCGTCACTAACCACCATGCTTTGTGCTGGTTGTCGACGTTGAAGAATTCGTCTGGACATATACTGGTCGCTGGATACTTCGTCTCCAAGAATACGAGCTCGACGTTACCTAAATATCCGGCAAAAAAACACAACGATGCCGATGCCCTTAGCCGTTGTCCTTCACCATCTTCATCAGGCACTCCTGGGCTGTCACCAACTGTCAGTGAACCCATCAAAGCGTCTCCGTCAGTTCATTAATTCAATCGCCGCAGTCGACTTTCTGCCTTCGGCAACAAGACGTTTGCATCGCACCAATGCAGCGAATCTTACTGTCACTTTATAATGGAGTGCCTTCAAGACTCCTCTCGTCCTCCCAACGCCCGCACCACATCGACATCGACAGCTGCGGAACTTTAAGACTGAAAACTCAATCCTTTACCGCTTTGTCTCCCACCCGAAGGACAGCGCTGGGTTCCTTTCGCTTCTCGTTCCCTAAGGGCTTAGATTTTGGAGGCGTTTCACGATGGCCCCAAGGCTGGTCATCTCGGTTTTCAAAAAAAAAAAAACCCATGAACTCATCCGCAATCGTTTTGACTGGCCGGGGCTTTCCACCTGCGCAGTGCGAAATGTTGCGTCATGCTCGCTCTGCCAACGCCGCAAGCGACCCACTTCCTCCCCGGCTGGTCTCCTACAACCTCTCCCGTGTCCTGACGCTTCCTTCGATGTCATCGGCATTGACCTCTATGGACCACTACCAATATCAACTAGCGGCAAGCGCTGGATTATCACAGCAGTTGACCACTTGACAAGGTACGCCGAAACAGCTGCACTTCTTTCAGGATCGGCAGAGGGCATTGCCACATTTTTTTCTGGAGGCAATCATGGTGTGCCACGCATCCTATTGAGCGACCGCGGCAAGGCGTTTCTCTCGAAGCTACTCGAACACGTCTTCCATGCATGTAATACAATTCATAAGACGACTTCCAGCCACCATCCCAAGACTAACGGCCTCACAGAGCGCTTCCATCGAACTTTGACCGATATGATAGCTATGTATAACAACGCCGACCACACCAACTAGGATACTATCCTGCCATTCGTGACTTTTGCGTACAATACCGCTACGCAGCGTACCACGGGCTATTCCCCATTATTTGTCGTCTATGATTGTCAACCGACCTCTCCGCTCGACATCTTCTTTTTTGACGTCCCTGTGAACTCGTCATCGTCATCGAGGGAGCACTTAATCTCTCGCCTGGTCGATTGTCGCCGACGCGCCCGCCACAATAAAGAGGAAAACCAACAAGAGCGGAAGACTCGCTACGATGGCGTCTACCGCGTAGTTCACTTCAATACTGGAGACGAAGTACTGTTGTGGACCCCAACGTGGGTTTCCGGCCTGTGTGATAAGTTTCACTCACGTTTCATCGGCCCCTACGCTATAGTCGAGCAGACGTCTCCTTTTAACTACCGAGTAACCTCTGTTGTTTTGCCTTCCGACGGCTGTTTTTGTGGTACAGAGGTCGTTCGCGTGTCGCGCTTAAAACCATTCGTGCGATGTACACCACCGTCATAAACGGCGGCCAACGTAACGGGAAATTAGTGTGAGCACAATATTCACAGCGTTTGACCTTCATCTTCTTCATCTGTATATGAAACGTCGTCTTCGTTCGAAGCGTTCATCAGGCGATTCGGCCTAATAAACGCCGTCGCGACCCCAACGCTGCTACTGTATTACAATATATATATATATATATATATATATATATATATATATATATAATATATATATAATATATATATATATATAGAGAGAGAGAGAGAGAGAGAGAGAGAGAGAGAGAGAGAGAGTATTATTTCATTGGGCCACTCGTCTTTGTTAAGATACTGGTTATAACACAGTTAGAACACAATGGAAGCATTGGCAATAGTGGTATATATATTTCCTTCTCAACAGCTGCCGAAAGGGCCATTCCTTTGTGAAGGGATGAGTTAAACTAACCTCGACAAAGTTTGTACGTAGACGTCGTTAGTTTGAGTCATTGCCTGCTGAAGGAAGGAATATAATTTATATATATATAAATATATATATAAATATATAATATATATATATATATATATATATATATATATATATAGATATATATATATTATATATATATATATATATATATTATATAATATATCTATATATATATATATATATATATATATATATATATTGTCCATGACTCTTGCGCCTGCGGCAAACCCAGGCCCTCCACTTCTCGTTCCTTCGTCGTCTTGGGAAGCAGGTACACATTCCTACTGTGATCTGTCACAAACGTTTAAAAACGTTGAATAGCCGAAAAATGGCAGTGCATTTCTACCATTTCCCATGCAAGCAGTGCGAGGAAGGAGAAAAAAATGACAAGAGAAGAATTTGACATTTCACAGAACTGAACTTAGCGGTGCTTTGACGGTTTAGGCACCCTGAAGCGATTTTTGTCACTCACAGGATTATCGGCTATTAGCGGACCGAAACGTGATCACCGTGCTAGTTTGAAAAGAAAGTGCGTCTGAGAAGCGAAGCTACAACAAATGGACGACCGCTGTAGATTCCCAGGTGGCGTCAAAGTTGCGATCCGATGTTGTTCTCATCCGGTACAAACCTCGACAAAAGGGAAACTCACAGGGCACTTTGCACTGCAATGACTCATTTACGTGAATTTAGTCTCTTCACAGTGATCTCACAGTAAATTTAATGGTCCTCATCAAATTTGGTACGCAAGCAATCGAAAGTCGGGAAACGCACGTGACATCGTGAAGGTTGTTTGCTGACAGCTCAGAGTTGACAGAACTACCGCAACGAATGCGCTTTTTATGGGAACATGATTACAGAACCCGTGCAGTCCCGTCGACACGCTCGTTGCACAACCTGCTCGGACCCTCAAAAGTCGCAGCGCTGAACAACTCTCCTCCGGTAAGAGTCACACCGTGAAAATTTTCATCCCATTCTTTTCAAACCTTTAGAGCAAGCGACACGTGAGGCTGCACGTGTGCCACGAGCAGACGAGAGCGCGTGCAGGGTACATGCACGTGCACAGTCAAAAGTGAGGAATCGAGCGACCAGTTTTTGCAAGTAATGCGGCAAGACGCGCTCGCCGCAGCGCCACCTGGCTGAGCTTGAGATGCCTGTATAATTGTCGTTGAAGTCAGGACCATTCCGAAAATTCACTGATCGCACGTATATGTTTCGACATGATGCAAAGGGGATGTCACTAAGTGATGGTTAACAAAACATGCAGGAAGACTTCCTTAAATTCTCCTATCTCACCCTTAATTGTCAGTTAGTTATTTCTTCATAAGTAGCTTCTCCTGTTAGTAAGTGCATGTATATATAGTCCTGCGCAGGTTGCAGGATCTGATCGCAAATGGTGAACACTTGTTTTTTCGCCAGGTTACGGAGCATGATGAATGAACTTTGCTGAATCAGCAACTTTATTGAGTTAGCAACTAAATTTAATAACGCAGCATACCATGCATGCTGTGTTAAAGAGCATGCAGCATGCTCTTTTGAGCATTTCAGTGTTTGTCTTGCTATGCGACTTTCTGAGCTTCCATTTTCAATAAAGTAATTTGTCTATCTGTGAAATTTTGTTTCACAATAGTTAATCACTCAAATGGCTAACTTCAGCTGAGCGAAGAGCGTAGGAAACCCAAGTCCGTGGTCACGCTTGAAGCACAATGCAGCAGTGAAATACGTATGAATCCCCCCCCCCCCCCCTTTAAATAAAGTACTTGACGAAGCTTCTGGTCTGATAAAGAGTGCTTACCAGCGCAAACGACAGACAGAAGGGTACAGGAGAAGAGACGAGACCTGTCCCCTGCTCAGGAGCCTGTCGTTTGCGCTGGTAAGCACTAGCGTGTTATACCAACACGCCCAATTCTACTGTCTCTCCTGGTCTGTCTGGGTTTTGAACCCTGGACGAACGCTTATTAGTGATGATGGTCGCACTACTAGTTAAGCCTACCAGGAGGATGGCTAAGGAAAAAAGGAGGGCGAATTCGTCGGCAACACGACGTAGATGGCCTACGCACATGGCGAATCATTTGCCATATTCAATGACTTGCACGAACTGATGCTTCAGCTGTATTGTTCTCGTCGACACTATGTGGCACGATGATAGAGTAATTAATTCACTCAGAGGCAACTTCTTCCGTTGTTAGACGCAGCAATAACGAGAACAAAAAGCTCAACAAGTGTGACACATGCTTCAAATGCGAGTGATGTGCAAGCAGGGACGGGTCCAGCTATTCATTTGGGGCAGTCACTAGAAGTTATTCAAGAAAGAGGACACAGTCCTGACTATTTTGTTTTTACTACAGCACAAAAAGCATCATCATAACATAAGCATACTGCTAATCTTTCTCACAATGGTCATACTCATTAGTCCTAATTCGTGATAGGAGGTGGATGGTAAGTCCTGAAGAATGTGGGAGAGAGGTGCTTACTCAGGCATTTTGAGGGGGTAGGCGCTCGAATGCACCTATACCGTCGCCCGTCGCAATCCGTCACTGTGCATGCATGCCCAAGTTCCCTCCAGTTCGTGTTTCTCAAGTGTGTGCAAGATACGAAACCGAATGCATTCACGTGGTATTGGCATGTCTCGCAGGTGTGTCTGCACGAGAAACCGTGGCACAGCGCCTCGGCTACTCCACTGCCGCGGCTGGTTGTATACTTTGCATCGGCACGCACGCCATATAATCTCTCCTGTCTGCCGATATTATATGTGTGCTGAACCCTCCATATGGCATTCGTTTACCAGTCGGCGATGTGGTGTAGTTATACTGATCCGTGGGCGTCGTTCGCGGTTTTTCTGTTGCGCGCTGGCAGCGAGGCTGGGAAAAAGAAATGGCGCCTCGTCGACGCACCTGGCTATCAGGTGCGCGTTGGCCGCCGTCGCAGGTGCATCGACACGTGCACGCACGCGCACGTTTGCCGATCGAGACTGCCGTCTCGCCGGCGGCAGCGGGAGCAGATTCGACGCGCAGTTTTTTCCCACAGGCCTCTGCAACCGCGGCGTCATCTGCGTAAACGTACAACTCACGAAGGACACCCGTGTCTAGTTCTTCGGCGTCCTGATTCGCGCGCTTTATAGAAGACTAAAGCCGCTGTGTAAACTAAGACGTCTTTTTGTTGAATTTTGTGAGAACATAACTGCCGCAAAGCTTTATGTTTCGGGCCCCGTTTGAAAGATTCAAAAGCTAGGCATCAAATGCTATGAACACGTGAAAATTTGTGATTTGACTGCGCATTCGATGGTTTACAATGATTCGCTTCGTCGGGAGGTTGAACGCAATCAGATATGACGCGTTCTGAAGAAATACAATTATCCATCATAAAAGGCTAATGCTGGCACTGTTGTACTCCCAAATCATTTATGGGCCATGACATCCAAGGCTGTGTGTTTCTGATCCTACTAGAAGACCACAATTTGTGAAATGGGTGTTGCAGAATTTCCAATGAAAGCTTCGTTGTGTGTGTGTAGGGGGGGGGGGGGGGGGACAGACAGAACAGAGATGCATATTGCAGTATGCGAACTTGCAGTCGGCAAAGCTTACAAACATGTCTTGAATTTCGGCTGTGGCCAGTTTGTTTTTTCAGTAGCGTTCGTCGAGCTTTACGAATGGTCAGGGTTCAGCCTATGTTATCCTAAAATAAATAATGAAGCTAGCGTAATTTCAGTAAATCGTGTTTATTATATTTTAAACAAGATTCATGAACTTAAATCTTAGTTTACATTATGTTCAGGTAGAAAATTTTTCGAAATGACTGTCAACTGGTGTACGCAAATTTATTTTCGAAGATGAACTATTCAGATTGAATTTATCGCTATAGCGTGTGCAATCCCTGAGCAATAAGCAGTTTTGTTTAGGAAAATGTGTAAAACAGAATTTTCGCGGTGCTTTGAAGTGAAGTTGTTTGTTTATAAAGGCAGGGCTGTTTCAAAAGCAACCTTTATGACGGGCCATAGTTCTGCTCTTCCGATTTATTACCTAATATGAAAGGCGAACGGTTGACACATCACAACTAAACGGCCCTTACGTTTCCACCATGGCAACGGCGTCCATAGTGATAACATGTTTCCCTGCACCATTTACTTGATGCTGTCACTTTCTTGGGTGCAGAAGCATTCATAATTTACCCACGTGACGTGGAATTGTGATCTCCGGTTCCTGAATTTCAATTAACACCTTACGACACAAATATCTACGCACGAAAATTCGGACTGTCTGGCCTGTTAATTAACAACATTTATATGGTTCTTGTTGAACAAACCCATGGAGAGGTCATTGAAGAGTAATATTGGCTATACTTGCGAGCAAGATGTTGTATATGCAGTGAAAGGTAAGCTGCGAACGGCACCAGCAAAGTGTTTTAGGCGAAAAACCGCCAGGCCTGCACAAAACGTGCAACACAGTCACAGCGAAAGCTGGAAACACAGCCTTTAAGAAAATTTGCTAAACACTCTTCGGGAAACTTCAACAAGCACGTACAGCGGGCTGGCTACCCGCTGCGCCATAAATAATCATAATTTTTGTGTAGTATAGGCTGGCATTCACTATGCTATCCTTCGTCATTCTTCGGAGAAGCATGGTATATCTCCTACACATTTGCAAGGAATGTTCTGCAGTTTCTTTTTAAGCAGCTGGCTGATTACGATGAAGAATTATGCCTGATGTGGGTATACGCCACAATTAGTAGGTGATGAAGAACAAGCTCTTGTAAGGGGTTGAATCTTAGGACGACCCCCTCGTTACGCAATTGGCATTGTGTGACGCCTGGTTGTTCCGTAGCTGTCCGAAAACGCTTTATTTACTCATATTAACGCGATTCCTTTCCCGACATCAAGCCTGTTTTAAGCCAGTTTCAAGCGAGTTGCAAGCACCAGCGTGACTTATTGATAGAATACTAGGCTTGCACACATGGAACGCGGGTTCGAATCCAACTGTGTCCATGGTGTTTTTATTTACTAAGTTTTTCAAATTTCGTGCAATAGTGGTTACGGTCACCAGCGGTGGTGGCAGACAACTATACGGTGCCACACGGGACCTGTGCCGTGATCTTATAACGACTTTCGCTGTAAAATAGCAACAAAATATTCCCATTTGGTACTGTGCACTATTCACACCAAAGGCGCACGGCTATACTTGAAAGTGGTGACGTGAAGAATGCATATGCTTTGTGTATTAAGCGACGTGGCATAAGCCATGCCACACGAGCAGTGTCACAAATGTTCTGTCAGGGCAAAAAGAAATGAACTTCCACAACGTATCACGTACAGAATATCGTTACACTTAAAAACAACCTGATGTTCATGTGCAGTGCTTCGGATGGCAAATATGCATGAGATAGGGTAAAATGACGTGCACGTATACATAGTAAATTACTAACCAAAGAACTTTAAATATTGGATAATTGTAGGCCGAATCGTGATCCAACCATCGTGATCTCCAAGTTTTGCTTGATATAATTTATTTATTTTTTCATTTTAATGCTTTGAAAACCCTGCTCGGAATTAAAATGAAGTGTTGTCAGCTTTTTTGCTTCATCAATAATTGTGACCACGGAAGTTAAGTCAACTCTGAGCAGGCTTTCTATGGGAAGAGGAGTTCTACTATATACGTAGGTATAGTTTTGAAAATTTTCAGTGCTTAGTCGAGCCAGACTAGCTGTGAATTAAAGTCGGCACGTCATACGAAAACATCGTAGGTCAATGTTGCTTGTAATCGAAATTTAAGTTCGGAAGTAGTTGGCTACATGTTTTTTGAAGTATTATGCCAGTATATATATAGAATATGCAGCTGCTAAATACAGCTGATAAGGTGTGTGGCTCGAGAACGGGATCACCTCCCATGTGGATCCCTGGACCGCAATTAAGACGGAGGGGAAGGTAGTAAAGCAGAGAGTGACCACACCGTTTCCCTCCTCTTTGTAGGGGACGCCCATGTCGTGAGGTTTCCGTTTTGTTAAATCCCAGGATGTTTAACTGCACGAATCAGCACGAGCAATCGAGAGTTCCGGTGCGACTCTCTGTCGTACGGGGAAACATTGACCTTTCTGATGGGCGTCTAGGTGTGGCACTCCGTCTTGTTTGGGTTAATCAGATGCGTTCTCACGACACCGCCGAATGAACCGACACCACACCGAGAGTGACGGCAACAGCGGCGCCAAACGTTGCTCAATAATGCAGGTAAAACACCATGTGCAAATGAAGCACGCACGAATTCGCCTGAAGAATGAAAAAAAGAATAACACACAGGTATCCATCAGGCCAGGTTTCAAAGTCAGGAAGGAGGATGGGCCATGGTCTCGGGTTCGAGAGAAAGGAAACAGCGCTTGGCACACGCACGTTTCAAGACTGGGATTTGTACTCGAGTCGACAGATGCGAGGAAAAAAAAAAACACCAACGAAACATGCTAGAAAAAAAATATAAGCATATGCTTCGGTACAAAGCAAATACACTAAAAGGTAATGATGGAAGAGAGAGTACGAGGCTTTGTAAGACGTTAAACGTTTCTCCGGAGCATGAAACTGAAAGTGATTGATTTCTTCCGTCCTTTACTACGCGGACGTCGTGTAGACACAGCTTGGCTTGGCAAGGAACATCGAAATCTCAGTGTTCGGCACAGAACGCGTGTTCGGGACAAGGCAGAAGACACCAGCGAGAATTTTAATGCGCTCCCGGGCCATCGAGGGAGTTCATTTTCGGGCGTGCCTCTTTTGATTTCTCGCTCGTTCGTTACAGAGGCGGGTGCATAACCTCCGACACTTTCTCGAAGTCTCAGCCCTCAGATCCATCTTTTCGAATGTCTTTTTTGCGCGTATATATGGACCTTCAATGAGCACGTTAGCCTCTACGTCACGTTCTGCCGTTCTTTGCGGGCCCACACCCAATGCTTTTGCGTTGTGTGCGTGATCTGGCGACGGGTCACGAATTGCATCTGGAGCGTTAAGCTCACTTTCGGTTACTCTGCCGTAAGCAACAGTCTTGCATGATGGATTACGAATCTATAGCATGTCCATCGAGTCGTGATGGATGTCGTCGTGCGCGCGTGATTCTGGCGTGCGTGAATTAATGAATACCCAATGGAACGCTCGCTTCTTAGTATGTAGCCTTCGCAACTTCAGTGAACTGCACTTAAACTAATGAAACGAAAATCTCGTAGGTACTAAACAACTGAAGTAGACAAAACCAACCTGACAGTGCGATAGCAATTTGACATGTGGGGTTTAACGTCCCAAAACCACCATATGATTATGAGAGACGCCGTAGTGGAGGGCTCCGGGAAATTCGACCACCTGGGATTCTTGCACCCAAATCTGAGCACACGGGCCTACAGCATTTCCGCCTCCACCGGAAATGCAGCCGCCGCAGCCGGGATTCGATCCCGCGACCTGCGGATCAGCAGCCAAGTACCTTAGCCGCTAGACCACTTCGGCGGGGCAAAAGTGGGATAGCAAGGATGCTCGACTTCACCTACCCGAATATTTCACTAATTCGATACCCACGCTACATTACTGGTATATCCCAGACTACGTAACGAGGACAATTCAGGTTTGGCCCCGAGTTGATGCAATATTTCTACTAATCGATGACCTCATTGTATCGTAATATCACACCTAAATTGATTTCCACTTTATCTGGCTTCCTAGCACAATTGTTGTGATACAGTTGTGACGAAAATTATTCTTATTCTCCTCAAACTTTTCTGTGTTTACTTAAATGAGTACTGTAAAATCTTTAAATAGCATACATACGGTTGGTGTCATGTATGCGGTTTTCGGGTCACAGCAACGTTCATTGGCTCATTATTATATAAATAGTTAAAATACTACGCCCATGTATTCCTCTTTTTTGTTTTCGCTGTGTCGTGCTGAATCAGGATTACAAAAAATATTTGTGAGCAAGTAAACGAATGGTTGGTAGTCGCACAGTATTGCGCTCTGTCATCGACGTAGAAATTGAGGCCCTTTTGACAGTAATACATCGCAGTGCGGGAGTAGTTCGAATGTGCAGAATCGCCGATGTTGGTATATATAAGCCAGAAAACGTGCCATAACGAAATGTTTGTGACGGCTGCGGGTGCCTTGAAGGGGCCGTGTGAACTTGCGACGATGTCATTAAATTCAGACGGCGACTTTTAGGGCTTTTAAAGTGAAGGTAAAAATTATTGCAATATGTTCTCGGCAAACAGAAGTGTTTAAATACAAGCTTTACCAAAAAATTGATAAGTTACAGTGGCCTGAATAACAATGGGACATGTGCATGCCCGGGACGTCCAGCAAAACGACTTGAGGTACAGATATTTGGGAGTGCACATTAAATAAGTGATAATTTGGCCTTAGTTTCTTGTTTTAGTGGTTGTCCTAAGATCGCGGAAATACGAAGAATAAAGCTATCAACGAATACAATGTCATATTGTTTTAGGTTTTACTTTATTATCTATATTAGAGAGCCTTAGTGGGAACAGGTAGTCCCACTTTTTATTTGAACAGCGGGGTGTCTTACAAGTTCGCTTTTAGGTAAGGGAGAGGGGTCCCTACAAGCTGGGTGCACAGTAAATGTAGGTCGCATACCGAAGGCGTCGGGGAGTGCCGGCTAAGGGAAAGAATCAATTCCCAGGCGTTGTGGGTCTCCCTATACCTCCCTCGGGAACACCTTTGAATAGACCCACAATAGAACTCATGTCATACGGGCGCGTATTATTGGTGCAAATTTTCCGCGACAAACAGAATTCACTGGCGCAAAGTGCCACTCTCAAAGGGACTGTGATGGCATCAACGCTGCTGGAACAACTACGCGGAAAAGTTGTAAGGTATTTATACCGAAACGACTCTCTCCAGAACTGTTCTTCCTGTTCCGTTTCTGACTTTGGCGGTTTCGGACTGAACCATAGTACAGTCTGCGCGGGGCGCGACACCTCAGAGCGGAGCGCTCCCAGAGGAGTGCGAGCCACGGGCCAGGTGCGAACTGGTGATCTTGGCCCAAATCGATGACCGGGTCACCTCGTTTCCGCACCGTTTTAAGTAGGCTCGGCATTTCCGGCGCGGTGCTCGGGCAGCCTGCTGATTGTCGGGCAGCCTGCTGATTTAATCGCTGTTGCGGGAACAAAGTCGACATTCTGCACTAAACGTTGTGCGATGCCAACTTCTCCTCCTTCATTGGCAATGATGTGTTTCTAAAGACAGCATACGTTGTTTGCTCTTTCGAAGTGCCGTGGTACTCAGTGCGTTCGCGTATATTTCTTTTCCTTGTGAACCGTAGTACGTTACGACGAGGAGCGCGTACCGTGCCTGGCACTTAGTTTACTTAAAGAAAACAATGAAAACAAACTAAGCCCTCTAAAGCAACTGCCGTGAAGCTATGCAACTTCCACGCAGCGAAACAAACAATAACGAGTTCAGAAATCCTGTAGTTTAAGATAACGACCTGAACGTGCTGGTTCTTGGCAGTATTGAGGCAGCACTCACTCGCCGGTGCCGAAATACACGCGTGAAGCTTCTGGTCTCACTTGATACCTGGGTCGTCATGTCCCCAGCAGTGCGATGACGGTACTCGTTTTGGACGACCGTGAGGCGTACTGTGACAGTATGAGAAATATCGGCCCAGCTCCCGCAGCAAAGATTAAATTTCGCCCGCTGCCTAACAATGCGGCCAGTGCGCCGCTGTAGCCGATGACGCGGTTTAACCACTCAACACAATAGACAGTTATAGTTTACCGTTAGCGTGATAGCGTTACCGTGCAGCAAACGGTCGTTGTGGACAGCGTCTTATAGTTTAGCGGGATAACGTTTACGTGGCATACGAGCCCTAGCTTGGGCGGTGGCGCCACGTATCGGATAATTAATAAGTTAAAGAACAGTGAAAATGACAAGAAAAGGAGAATGCTTGCCTATGCCACCGCGCGAAGCAATGTTACAAGTTTATTTTACTAATAATAAAAGAAAATAAATGAGAACCACGCACCAAACGCGAAAAAAATTATGTTGCTGATTTGTTTACATCGATTTTGTAGTTAGGCCTAGACGCGTTTGAAATAAGAAGCTATCTCAAAAACTACGCCAACTTATCCGTAATACTCGGTCATCGAAGCTAGCTGAAGGCAAGCGAAGCCACTTTAAACACTCGTTTGCTGCGAACAAGGTGAATTTTTCAACAACTACGCCAAAATCACTTCGAAGCGGGCGCCGAGAGCGCCGCGATGTTTACGTACACTACGTACACTTACGCAACCACGGTAACCTTAAATCTGAGAAATACCATGCGTACGGTAAGCGGTATGGGTAACGTCCGTATCTGCGCATGCGCACTTTGATTCCGGTTTCACGGTGCGCCCGGTATCCCGCTAAGCCCGGTATACTATAACTGTCTAATGCCCCTTGAGCGTCCGCGCACGTGCTATCTGCTCCCACGGCACGCGACTGCCGCGCTAGGCCAACGCCTCCTAGATTTCCCGCGCCTACCGGATTATCGGCGGTCACTTGGGAAGCGGCGGTCATCGGAACTACGGTGGTGGCGCCACTCAAGTAGAGGTGTCTTCAAATAGGTTTTTACGTTTTTGGAGCTTATATGTACCAAAAATAACGTAAAAAGTTTTTTAAAAAAGCACAAACGTAAATATAATGAACTTCACGTAAGTGACGCCGTCATTCAGCAAGCAACTTTTTTTATTACAAGGCATACTCTGAAATTAGTAGCAAATGCCAAAATTGCCGATCTCAAAGGCCAAGTACAAAGACCCTTATTCCTACGTAGGCAGCGCCGCCATAGATGAGCGCTGTTTCGCGTTCATGCGGCAGGCATGGGATATCTAGGAGGCGTTGGCTGGGCACATCGTGACCGCATCGCAAGCCACGAGCTACGAGATTTCCCGTGAGTGTGAAACATATACTGTACGCGCCTACAAAAAAAATAGTATATAGAAGCTATGCTTGAGACTGATCTATAGAGGTGAATCACTCCAACAAGCTCGTGAAAGAGGCTGTTCTCAGAATTCACGGCAATCACGACACCTACGAAATGTGTTTTCGAAAATGATGCCCAGAATATGTCAATCCAGCTGGCGGGCAACACGATTTGCTTCACTTTAAAAAAGGCTTGCCAGTTACTTGACACAGCTGCGAGGCTGTTAGGATGCATTCCACACGGTTGGACTCCTAATCTATTTATGTCACCTTATCTTTGACAAGCCAGCAAGTTACTGTTGCTATAAAATGGTGCCACGCAGTATGACAACACCGAATACTCACGAACGCACACGCTATTCATCGGTCTTCTGTGATCGCGCCTTGTTATATGTCAGAGCTTCGCAATTATAAATACGCACCGACGCACCCGAACCGCAACTCCAATTAGCTAATCTTTGGCCGCAATCTCGCCCCACATCCCGAAGCAACCTCCGCTGGCTGGACGCGAACTCGCGACCTTGATGTCGGCAGGGCGACACGATAACCACTAAGCTACCGCAGCGGGTAACACGCCGTCTTCAGAAGAACACTCAGCAACATTCCGCAGTGATTAGCAAGAGGAAGGCGCCGCACGTTCATAGCAGCCGTCGTTGGCGCTTTAACGCACGTAATGACAGCTTGCACGCGCCTTGTATACGCACTACTGGCCTTACAACGTGCCCCAGGCTTTCCGGAAGGCGCAGGTGGCTTTTTCAACACCGCCGATCAAAACTAATCATCAATGGGGCGGGCCTTTCTACGGCGGTATACATATGGCGCGCGCTCACTGTCTTTCAACGTCGTCTTTCAAATATTGGCCGCCTACCATTTCTACCGCTCCCAGGTAATTTACATTATTCATTTCTTCAAGGTGGCAGTGTGCGGGCACTTAACACAGAAGGCAAAGTCTACACAATGTATCGTTTATTCGCTATAGGCGCTTCTCGCACTCGGTAGATAGCGCCGTAACAACATCTGGCTTCACGTCAGTAAGCTGCTTCGGCACGCTGCAGATAGCTCCCTGTTGAAATATTTAGCGCTCCGTGCCGTCAACAAACTTTCAAGAGCATTCAGTTGGGGCCGTGCTCAGTAACGCCATCTGTGGTGATTAAAAAATCAATCACAAGGAAATAGCGGACAGTTCCACTTAGCATAGCAGTTATTGGTGTGCACGCCGAAACATTGACTGCGTCGTGATAGAGGCCTGCCACGACAACGGGAAATGCGTGACTCGAACATAACTGCCCGACGCTCTCAGTGGGAAGCCGTAAATGGCCGTACCGTAGCTAATGAACAGAGCAGTGTAATTAGTTTTGTGAACGGAGGCTAAGCTGTTGCAGGTGTGCAAAATAGCCGCTGGCCTTGTTGTCGGTGCACCACAACAAACAACAATATTTTTTTTCTTCGGTTTCACTATCCCCATTTCCCTCGTGAAATGAGGGATAGGCTGTACAGGAAAAAAATCTACAGGAAGTTATACAGACAAAAACAAAAAACAAAAACAGGGTTGTTAAGCTGTTTTTCTTTCCTTCAGTCTTGCTCGCCAAAACTGCTTTCAGAGCGACTCAAGTGTCACCAGCTCATCGATAACGTCATGTGCGCAAAACAAAACTGTTGAGAGTACTAAAAAGCACAGTGTGCAGTGGCTTATGCTCATTTGTTCACGATGTTAAGTAGTCGCCTGTTTGCTAACGAATTATGTACATTTATACCTTTCGTGCTGCAATGATCGCACTCACCGCGATTGATTAATATAGTGCAACGATCGCAGAAAAAAAAACAGTCTTGTTTAGTCGAGCCATCATCATCGAAAGAAACCACGCTGTTTTATCACCAAACACTTCATGCCATGCTCTTGATATAGGATGTTCCCCCATTTTTCGAAATGCATAGGCGCATGTAACTTAGAAGTGTGGCAGCTTGGGCTAGTTGGTAACGCATGACGATGGTTATAGCGCGAGAACAAAACGATGACAGAGAGACAAGAAGAACACGAAGGACACGAGCGCTCGTGACCTTCGTGTCCTTCTTGTCTCTGTGTCGTCGTTTTGTTCTCGCGCAATAGCTATCGGCATAGGCGCAATTGTTCTCCTGGTTTGCACAGCCGCTATGTTGCGACTATACAGTTGTTTTTTAATGCGAAGAATTTCTTAGCGAAGTTCGGCGACTTTGCGCCTATCTATCTATCTATCTATCTATCTATCTATCTATCTATCTATCTATATCTATCTGTCTATCTATCTAGTCTGTCTGTCTGTCTGTCTGTCTGTCTGTCTGTCTGTCTGTCTGTCTGTCTGTCTGTCTGTCTGTCTGTCTGTCTGTCTGTCTGTCTGTCTGTCTGTCTGTCTGTCTGTCTGTCTGTCTGTCTGTCTGTCTGTCTGTCTGTCTGTCTGTCTAGCCGCCTACGAATTCTAGCTCTCCTGGCCATTTCGATAATGGTATTGATACCAAACTAGGTATGGCATAACATGACCGTATGAAGAACATATTTGACAAGTCATAACACGAAAATCATGACATGTATGTCATGAATGTCACGATTTACATTTCGTGGTCCTGCAGCTCTTGCGGTTTTTTTTGTTCACATCGCATGTTGCAAAACTGGTATGGTATGGCGTGATTGCATGGCGAACACAAGCGACAGACCCTAACATGAAAAGCATGACATACGTGTCATGTAACAACATGATTACATGCCAAGCTCACGATGCGCTCACGGCCATTTCACTCTATAGCGTCACACGTACCAAATTTGCTATTACGGGACGTGGATAGATGACGAAGGTATGATAGTGGGGAGAACATGATAATCATGAGAGAGGTGTCATGCAACAACGTGACGACATGCTACGCTCATGATGCGCTAACGGCCATTTCGCTAGCTTCACATGTATCAAACTCGGTATTACGCGACGCGAACAGACGACATAGGTAAACGACGCATCCAAACATGATAATGACGAAATGCGTGTCATGTAACAACATGACTACATGCAACACTCATGATGCGCTCACGGCCATTTCGCTAGCTTTACATATTCCAAATTTGGTATTACGTGACGCCAATGGACGACGAAGGTATGTGAGTGGTGTAAACATGATAATTATGAGATGCGTGTCATGTGAGAACATGACTACATGCTATAGTGCCTAGAATATAATTACAGTAAGTGTAATCTAGGCACTGTACTACATGCCACAGTCAAGACACCAATACATTTCGACGTGACGCGGTGCGCGTGCTTGTCGGCGTTCATTTCTTCGTGTCATGTGCACGCCGGCGTTGCCACACCAAGCGCAGGTCCGGCCATATATTCGCAGGCGCGCGCCACGCTGCATTGCTTTGACGAATGCGCGTTCCAGCGCGTCAGGCGTCCCTCCATCATGAAAAGAGGGAGACGCAGTGTTGTCTGCCTAATGCATCGGTGCGAAATGCAGCTTGTCGCATTTTGCGGTAATTGCCGCCGGGCCGCGCCGACGGACGCTGGTCGCGCCTGGCGTCAGACTATAGAGTGCTCGCGCTTTGCTTACGTAGCGTTGCTGTGCCCAGCGTGCGCACGCGTAAACGCTAAATTAGAGTATAATGGACCCTCCAAGATGCGCTCGCGGCCGTTTTGCTAGCTGCACGTATACCAAATGATTTTTAAGTAACGTTGATGAATGACGAAATTATATGACTGGTGCAAATATGATAATCCTGACCCGCGTGTCATCTCAGAACATGACAACATACCACGCTCATAGCATTCGCGTGGCCGTTTCGCTAGCTCCACGTATGCCGAATTCGGTACCACGAGACGTGAATAGATTACGAAGGTAAACGACACATCAAAACATGATAATCATGACATGGTAGTCATGTACGGCATAATTTACCTCCACCTCGTAACGTTGTGCTGACTTTAAAGTCACATATCAACTTTTGTAATTCGGGCTTCGCATATCGTCAATTCCCACTGTACGTGGGATCTGTCATTTCTTACATGCGGGACATGTTATACTAGGGGCTAGTCATGCGCCGTCGCCGTCCGCAGCCTCCCCTCTTCGTCCGCCAGCCATCTGTGCATCCCTTCCTCCTTTCAACACAGCGCGCGCTGCGCTCGCTTCTTCCCTCCGCGCGCCGTGCGACCTTTAGTTTTACGTGCGCCAGCTGTATGCTAACGCGCGCATGCGCAGGCCGGGGCCGGCGCTTGCTATAAATAACTTAGTGTCGGGGCGCGCCACCCTTCGTCGTTTGGTTTGTGCGGTCGCTCCACGTCAATGTCGCTGGTGAATATGTATGCTAATGAATCCGCAAACACACTTACTGACGTCCCTTCTAATAGCGTCAGCCAATGTGTTGGTGGAACCACAAGCAATTCCGAAGACACTTCGTCCGTGGACAAGGCCGCACTGAGAAGAGTTCGCGCTGCGGAACGCAAACGTCGGCGTCGAGCGGAGGATCCCCAGCTCCGAGAACGAGAAGCAGCTGCGATCCCAAGCAATGCACGACGGCAAACATTATCCGAACGTGGTTCGCGGGACGTGCATCGACCACGTCTTTGCAAATTTCGACCTTCTACCGCTGCAACCAGACCCACTCACCCTTCACTTTACGGACCATCAAGCCATCTTGCTCGAAATACCCAAAGCGTCTCGTCAATAAACATCGTCTTTCGCAGCATACGTGCGTGCGTGTTCACTCGTGTTCACTCATAACACACACACATGTCGCAAATTACAAACCATATTTATCGCAGTTCAACATATATGCTCCGCATGCTAACCAGTGTTCCCACTCGGGAAACTGCGGCCATTTTTTCCTTGAATTATTTCGGATCAGCCTGCCTGTGTTAACCAACGCAAGTAAAACACGTCTACGGATGATTCAAAATGTCTAGGCTCAAGCACTCCAGATTCGTCAGGGCTTGCCTCAAAGTGCATCAACTGTGGCAACTATCTCCATCCAAGGGACCTCGTCATCAAAACCCATAGTGATGCTGAAGCGCTGAGGACACATATACCACACCTTTCTCGAACCCGATAGTTACACTGCGAGAACAAAACGACGACACAGAGACAAGAAGAACACGAAGGACACGAGCGCTAACTTCCAACTGAGCGCTTAACAATCGTCATGCCATACCAACTAGCCCAAGCTGCCACACTCCTCGCCACCATCTACTACCCGCGGACCAACATTGCACTTCTTACTGCAAAACAGTGACCGCTCATGGTCAACTTCCTTCTCTCCTGCCGCTAGACTTTCGACTCCACCATGGTGCCTCGCCCAACACTATACGAATTTTATCATGCCTGGCGTCCAGAAAAAGAGCCGATTTGTCATCATCGGCAATTCAGCAGCGCACACTACTTCTCTTCTATGAAAAGTACCAAGACTCCATACGTATATACACTGACTTGGGGTAAACCAAAATCAGGGTGGGAGGGCAAGATAGTTTGACAAATAAGACTCGCTGATCATGAGATGAATTATGTCTCAACTCCGTTGCCTACGTCGTCAAACCCTTTCTACAACACGCGTGGCGGATATGTGCCACAGGTGATCGACAGTTTATATCTGCCAAGCAATGGCGAGAACCGACATTGGTATATTTTAACGCGAAAGCATTAAGAAAAAAAAGCTGACATCAGCATAGTTGGCATGACAAATGCAAAGAATCAATATCAGGGCAGTGTTTTGATGATTGTGGAGTCTTGTCAACTGACTATTCATGCTATGAGATTCACGGAAACTTGTCGCCATTATCTTTGGTTTGCAACTCAACACACTAATAATCCTCTATAGCGAGCTATCCAGGAGTGAGTGAAAAGACTAATTGAAAAAAAGGAGGAGGGCTGCAGCCCTTTAGAGGTTTCATAGTGAGTGGAGTCCTTATTTCGGGACCCCTTTGTTGACACTTGCTAACCTAGCCCTCTCAGATTAGGGCCCTTTGGGGTTAGGGTTAGGGGGAAGAGCTGAGTTGAGCTGGCAAGCCCAAATGATGTGGTAGGTGTCAGCCATAAGCCCACGTTATTGCCACTTGCCAGTGAAGGAGGAATCGAAACGTTGCATGATTTGCCGGGCACAATAAAGTATGCGTGAAAAGTCTCAGCAAGATGTGTTCATTAGCCTCCCACAGCCCCTTTGCAGGAGGTGGGTATTGACGATGCTGATCTGTGTAATAGGCAGTAATATCTTTGAATGTCAGCAGAAATCCGCCTTCGGGTTGCAGGCACTCAGTATCTAAGCGAGATGCCCGGTAAACGAGTGCTCGGGTCGCCGTGTTCGCGGCTTCATTCCCCAGTAGGCCCTCAGTGGCCTGGAGTCCAGACTAGGCAACGAGGAGTAGGGTCGATTCCCCGGTTGCTATAGTTCTGGAAAATTTTGTACGAACCAGCTTCATAATTTCAACATGCCCCACGCGAATCTGATATGATACATTAAAATCGATGGTCGGAGGCAGCTATGGCAATAGCTACCTTTTCCGCTTGTGTTGTGCCAGTAGCTTTCAAAGTGAGTCCATATACTTCCTTTTCCTCGTGAATTGCCGCTGCCGTATACCACACTCCGCAGTCAGGACCAGCCACATCCACGTAGAAGACTCTGTGTTTATTGTCATAGTGACGTTGCAAGGCGTGTGCCCTTGCCTGGCGATGACCACTATTGTCTTCTCTATCCATCTTTGTGGGGAGAGGTCGAACTCTGATGGCGCGTCTCCAGAGTTCGGGCAATCGGATCCGCTCCTGAGTGTGAAAGCAGTGTTTCAAGTGAAGCCGGTCCAACAGATGTCGTCGCGACTTTGTCTGTGTTAAACGTGTTTATTGGTTCGTGAGGTGTGCTTCCTTGAGCTCCTGAAAGGTGTCCACCACTCCCAGCGCGACAAGTCGCACCTTAGAAGTTGTGACAGGTAGGCCAAGGGCCCTCTTAATTACTTTACGGTTGATTGCCTCGACTTTCTCTGCATCATGCTTGCGCAAGTAGTGATAGGGGACCGCGTATAAAATACGGCTAATTGCGAAGGCATAAGCTAGCTGCACAGCATGTTTGCTTCGTAATCCCCCTCTCTTGTTGGAGACGCTTCGGACCATTCGGCCCACCTGGTCCCCAACCTGTCGAAGCTTTTGTAGTGTTGTGTCAATTCTCACTTGATTGTGGATGAAGAGTCCGAGGATTCGAATCTCCTTAGCCTCGCGTATGGGGCCACTAGCCAAAGAGATACGCAGTTTTGTAGTGTCCTTAGGCAATGGCCTAAGATGCACAAACTCTGAATTGTTTTGGTGCACCCTGGAGTCCGCAGTGCTCTGCATACTGATCCACTACGTGAGCGGCTGCTTGCATGGTTTCCTTCATATGCCCGATGTTCCTCCCGTGCGCCCAGATGGTGATGTCGTCGGCGTCCAGCGCGCGCTGCACACCCGCGCACCCCTTTAGATGAACCGGATGGTGTACCATCGCTAGGTTAAACAGTAGAGGGGAATGCACAGCGCTTGTGGCGCCCCCCTAGTACCCAATTCGTAAGGTCCATATTCATTGTCTTGAATTCTGATGAGTGCGACTCGATCCGTCAAGAAATCTTTGATATAATTGAATGTGTTTGTGTCACAATGAGTCTCATTGAGATGTGCTAATATAATGCTGTGTTTTATGTTGTCGAAGGCTCCCTTTAGATCTAATGCTAGGACAACCATGCCGTTGTGAGGGTGCTCTGTTGGTTGTAATATGTTATGACTGAGTTGTACTAATATGGCTTGTGACGACTTGTGTGGATAGAAGCCGAACATCGTGTCTGCAAATGTGTTATAATCTTCCAAACAATCGGAAAGCCTATCTTGCACCATGGCCTCCATTAGATTGCCCACGCACGATGTGAGCGAGATAGGTCTCAAGTTCTTTTCCTGCCTGCGGAATGAAAGTGACAAGTGTTGTTTTCCATTCGAGTGGCACCGGTGTCTCCCTTTTCCATATCCATATATAAGATGCCTACCTTTCCATATATAAGGTAGGCAAGAAGGGCCTCATACTCGCGATCAGGGGAGGTTGGCCAGCAGTTTCACTGTAACTTTGTCCCGACCGGGGGCAGTACCTCTCTTTATTTTGGCTAAGGCTGCATGCCTTGATGTCGTAGAGGTGGAAAGGCTTATCCATCTCTTCGTTATCTCTGACTGCATAGAGATATTCCTGACCTCGAGGGTCCTGTTTTGTGCAGAGATACTTATCCCTTAACGCCACTGCCAGTTGTGTTGTTGTGCCCTGAAAATTTTGTAAAGCACGTTGCAAGTGTTTCTGTGTTTCTCTCCGCGATTGAGCGGGACCTATTAGGCTCCGGAAAAGCTTTTCATGTGTTCTTCCCCGACATCTGTCGGGCCGCCATGTTGCAACGATTGATCCACTTGGAATCAGCTAACTGAGAGGCATTATCGGGAGCCTGTTGGGTCAGATTTGTTATACGCCTTTCCGTGTTCTGTTGTGCTTTTGTCGTTTCCATCTTTTGTGAGACTGCGGCGAGCTTCCCAGAGATGAAGTAAATGATTATCTACCGCTGGGAGGTCCTCCGTAATTTGTATGCGTTTCTCATGTTTCTTGAGTGTTGTCATAAAATTTTGAGCCCATGAAGTATATCCGTCATCGATAAGATTGATCCGTGGCAGGGACTCAAGGAAACTAGTCCATACTGGCAGTCCGGCCTGATTCGATGGCCGTTTTAGGGCCCGGGTGCGAATCATGGTGTTAGGAATGCAGTGATCACTGCCTAACGTTTCTTCGGTGTTGTACCACTCAATGTGTTGTATGTGTTTGGAAAGCGTGAAATCGGGGCAAGTGCCCAATTCACAGAGTTTCCTATAAGTGTTGGTTGTGCTGGGTCAGTCAGGAGCGTTATGCCTAACGTGGAAATGAGCTCCGCTAGCTTTCTACCACGAACTTCCTCCTTATTGTAACCCCCACAACTTGCTGGAAACATTGAAATCCTTAACAATTAGAAAGGGATCCCGGCCAGCTATCTTGAGTGCCCGGCTGAAGATGTCCGCAAAAGTTATGTGTTTTAGCTTAGGCGGACAATAGATGTTAAGTATATGTAGTTGTGGGTCAGAGCGTCGCAGGGGTAGCACTGTGACCATGATGTGCGAATATGCTACCTGGAAGTCGAGGTCTATCTCTTCTGCCGTGTATGCTTTTTGTACAAGAATGCAAGTAGATGGATCTCGCTGAAATGTATTGTACCCGGCAATTTCGGCTGAATCCCCTGGTTCATGTAAAGCCACGATAGCTGCTGCATATTGGAACGTTTCTTAGTAGAGACAAAAATGAGTGCACTTAGAACCATCCCTGAAGCCCCTACAATTCTACTGTACAACTGACAGTGGTTCCTGTCTTGAGTTAGTACTCTTCTGTCTATGTCCCGGCGCCGCGATTAGCACTAATAGAAGCTGGCTGGCTCTCCACTGCCTTAAAAGCAGGAACGAGCGAGATGCCTTCAGTACCTTCCTCCTCAATATTGCGGTAAACTTTAGGAGGCCGACTCACCTCTTCGACGGGACTAGCCCGCCTAAACAATTCAGGACTAACCTGGATCCAGGCCTTGAGATTTCGGGTCACAGCAGCGGTGATTTGCTGAGTAAGTGTAGTCACCAGCTGTTGCATTTGTGCTTGTACAATTTCCGCAATCATTGTTGGCAGTGGTGCCATTTGGTCGGTGACATTTTTTTTCGAGAGCCGACATGCGACTTTCCAAGGTACTAATGAGAGGGCCGTACGTCACCAGTCCCATGCGCGAGCACAGTGAGGCCGATTCATCACCGCTATCCAGAGTGCCTGGTAAAAGCGATTCTGCCTTTTAGCTTTGGAGTGCATCAATTTTCTGCTGCTCATTTTTAGTTCGCAGAGAGGCTCATTCCTTTTTAAGCTCGATTTCTAAAGTTGATGGGGAGGGAGAGGAGTTGGTGGTGACCCCTGCCCAGTTGCTCACCTTGGTTGTGGCCGCTTTGCTGTTATCAAGGGGCGGGAAGTCCCCTATTTGAGAAAATGACGTCTTTACACTTTGTCCAGATGTGTTCCTGTTCTTGACCTCCTTAGACGCCTTGTTGGCGGGAGCAGGCCCGGTGCCTTGTCCGGACTTGGCCTTCGACGCACCTCCGTTGCCGGAAGCCCTGCTCGTATTCCTTTTAGAAGCCCCTTGTTGCTTTCCTGGACGTTGAAGCCGGCAGAATTTTCCTTTGCAGTTTGCGGAGCCGGTGAGATTGGTCTCCCCACAAATTATGCACGAATGGGTGCACTCGTTTTCAGCTAGGCCCGGCTCGTAGGCGCCTACTCACTGGCCATAATAGCCACATCTTGCGACATCCGTATGTGGGCAATTGTTTATCTAGTGACCAATTGTTCCAAAGAGGTGGCAGGCTAGGACGATCTTCTTATATTACCTAACAAGTGTGCATTCAATGTTGTAGTGAACGTAGCGGGGCACTCTCCTGCCCATGAAAGTGAGCACCGCCACGTTAGATGTTCCCAGTTTGCGCATGAACACCAGCTCGCCCTCGTAACAAAACCACTTGGCCTTTAAGTGATGCCGCTGTCTCGTCTGTCCGCACAGTGATGACGCCTCGACACACTTTACCATTGACTTTGACATGGCCCCGCAGAGGAACGGAGGCAGATCCCACGTTGAGGTCCCAATCACGGGCCAATTTGTTTGCGGCCTCCACATGTTGCGTCCCGCAGACAATCAAGCTCTGTGTCCACATAGGCCAAACGTTGAGGGTAGCTGCAGTTTCGTCACCAACGTACTGGGCAATGGCGGCGCCCAGATCTCCCGTCTGGAAGGTCCTCTTCAAGTGCCGAGTTTCACGGGGCTTCAACACCACGATGATATCGTCTACGCTCATCATGGGAGTGTCGCGTTGGCGCCACTTAATCAAGTTACCCTTCGGCTGTGCGGTGCGAGCACAGTCGTTGGAGACGGGACCACCGGGTTTCTAGGCAGTCAGCTTGGATATCATCTTCTGCTGAGCAGCTTTTTGTCGTAGTGTCACGAGCTGGAAAAGACCTTCATCTTCAATGTTGGTGGGTTCATGTTCGGTAGCAACAGCCTGTTACACATCAATTTGCGTCCAGGCCGTAGAGGCTGGGTCGTAGCCGCATTGGGTAGCGGTCACCATCGTACGGAGTCTTCATGGAAGGCCCCGCACCACTGGAGCGGACGCTAACCTCAGTGGAGGTCAGCTCCTCCCGGCGTGGCCGAAAGACAAATCGGGCGAAAAATGGTTAAATTTCAGCCCACCTGCGTTGGATCTACGTTAGCAGGTTCCTCTTGATGTTAGGAGATGGTTCTCGACGCTTTCAGAAAGGTGACATCGAAATTTCCGTGGTTTTTGGCAAAAGTTTCCGGAGCCGACGCATCGCACGTCCGATCTTCCTATCTAGAAGAGATAAGCTGCAAGAATACATAAAGATATACTAGACTGCAAGATTTTATGGCCTACGCACGAATACTGGCCTATATGTGTATCCCACCCACCATGGCGACTCCCTATCGCCGATATTACATTTTCGATTCCGGGATTAACTTGTAAGAATGATATGCAATGAAGCTATTAACTTTCACACATCTTTATACCGATTATGAAGACTATGTTCACGTGTGCACTGGCGAATCATGTCTGAATCAAAGTTTTACGCCGGCATTCTATGTACCTGCATGCCAAGTGAGAAAAGCTTTTAAACTCAGCCATTTCACAACATCTACAACGGCAGAGCTTTATGTAATACTCTTTGCTTTACGCTTCATATGTTTACAGCCAGGTCTACTTCGATGATTAGTTATCAGTGACTCACAGTCCTCATTAGTTTCTTTAAATGGAATCAGCTTGGGCAACAAAGCTAGTGAGCTCGCATATAAAATACACAGGACGTACGCTAAAGCAAGATTTAAACCATTGCATAATGTTTCATAATGTTCCAAACCACTGTGAAATCACAGGAAATGACATAGCTAATCACATTGCATATGCAACACATCGGGAAAATGAAATATCACTGCTACTTTTATCGATGAGCGATGCACGATGTCTGATAAACAAGCCGAGCAGTCAACTGTCTATGGAACCTTGGTTCGAAAATGGTGTGCAAAACTCTGTTATATAACATTGATCCGGTAATATTCCGTTAAAAGTTAGATGATCGGTAAAAACAGTCATCCATATAGGCTTCGACTTTGTGCAGCCTGCACGAAGGCCTTCCTGTATAGAATGAGAAAAGCAATTAGTGCTACGTGCTCACGGGGAGAAGCTCAAGAAGATGTGGAGCAGATTCTTCTACATTGTAAAAGCTATGACGTACATCGAAAGAACTTTTTACAAAAACTAAATTAAGCGACCTCCATCAATTGCAAAAATTTGGGTCCATGGCCAAAAGGAAATCTACAAGCCACTGCAGCGCGTGCAGTCGTTCACTTTCTGGAGGAATCAGAAATATATGAATAGTACTAAAAATGTATTATTGCCACTGTTGACCGGTATGTTTCAAAACAATATTTAAGTGTTTCACTACGATATTTTTGGGGAAACCTTTCTGAAAAGAGTTCAGTACTTAAGCGATAAGATCACCTTAGACATTTGATTGAATTTCTATGTTTTGTGGGGGAAGAAGACGAAGTTTTTCCTGAGTGGAACGCTGGTTTCAGTCTCTGTTATTTTTTCTCGTTTTCTTTGGTGCTAGTGGAAGACGCCGCTCTTCTGCCTGCGGAAATGGACGTAGAATCACCAGGGCCTCCACCCATACGTTCCGCGTCGTCTGTGGCCACTCTAAAAAAATTGCCCGCAGCTTCCCTCGGGGGAACGCTGAGGAGGATGCGGAGCATATAATTGGTTAACGGGGTGGTAAAGTGCGACTTACTTGGGTCGATGGCTAAATTGGTTAACGTGGTTGTGAAATGGGGTGTTAAATTGCGACTTACTTGGGTCGATGGCTAAATTGGTTAACGTGGTTGTAGGAGGGGGTGTTAAATGAGTGAACACGTACACACGTATGCGAAAGGACGGCACTGGTCGAAGGGACGTCGATCATTGTGTTTGTGGATTCGTTGGAATTCATTTCACCGCGACCTTGGACGTCGATGCGCCGTACAAACCAACCGACGAGCGGCAACTGAGCGAGCGAGCGCCGACCTTGAGTATATATACAGCGCGACGGCGCATGCACTGTCAGCTGTTTGAATGTTCTCGAAGGAGAAGCGCGCGCGCGGCACAGATGGCGACGGCGCGACGGCGCATGCGCTGTCAGCTGTCGAATGTTCTCGAAGGAGAAGCGCGCGCGGCACAGATGGTGGGCGACGGCGCGACGGCGCATGCGCGCGCGTCAGCTGTCGAATGTTCGAGAAGCGGTGTGGACGGCGCGGACGGCGCACTACAAGGCGCGAGTATAAGATGCTTCCGCATCTAAAAAGCGCTCCAGCCACCCAAGTGACGTCGACGGTGAGGACACGCTCATGTACTCCACGGCCAGTGATGAGAGCTCTGATGAAAGTGACTTTGTGCCCGTGGCAAGACACAAGGCGAAGAGGAGGCTGCTTACGACATCTCCTTCCCAAAGTAAGGCCACCACGAATATTCAAGAGCCACCGGTTCACACTATTTTGTTTGTCCCGCTGAATGCCGCTGACAGCATGAACCGACTTAATCGCCAGGTCACGTCTATGTCACTTGAGGCGCTTGTTCCGGGACAAATAACAGACGTGAGAATCAATGGCCGCAAGAACGTTCTGGTGATAGACGTTACGCAACGTACTGCTCTCGACGTATTGACCAATGTGAATGTGCTCGCGAACATCAACGAACGTCCTTTCATACCAGATGGCAAGGACTCCAGGGCAGGCATTATCTACGACGTCGACACCTCTATCAGCGATATTGAATTTCCCACTCTAATCAAACCAGTGACGGAAGCTACTATAATCTTGCAAGCCCATCGTCTCGGGAACTCACGATGCGTGAAACTAGTTTTAGATGCGGAAGCATCTTATACTCGCGCCTTGTAGTGCGCCGTCCACGCTGTCCGCACCGCTTCTCGAACATTCGACAGCTGACGCGCGCGCATGCGCCGTCGCGCCGTCGCCCACCATCTGTGCCGCGCGCGCTTCTCCTTCGAGAACATTCGACAGCTGACAGCACATGCGCCGTCACGCCGTCGCCATCTGTGCCGCGCGCGCGCTTCTCCTTCGAGAACATTCGACAGCTGACAGCGCATGCGCCGTCGCGCTGTATATATACTCAAGGTCGGCGCTCGCTCGCTCAGTTGCCGCTGGTCCGTTGGTTTGTACGGCGCGTCGACGTCCAAGATCACGGTAAAATGAATTCGAACGAATCCACAAACACAATGATCGACGTCCCTTCGACCAGCGCCGCCCTTTCGCATACGTGTGTACGTGTTCACTCATTTAACACCCCCTCCTACAACCACGTTAACCAATTTAGCCATCGACCCAAGTAAGTCGCAATTTAACACCCCATTTCACAACCACGTTAACCAATTTAGCCATCGACCCAAGTAAGTCGCACTTTAACACCCCGTTAACCAATTATATGCTCTGCATCCTCCTCAGTGTTCCCCCGAGGGAAGCTGCGGGCAATTTTTTTAAGGGTGACAGCCTCCCAACTCAAGTAAGAGTTGGTCATTTTCGACACACAGTACGGCTGTTCGTGCCGAAACCTCTTCAGTGTCGGAAGTGCTGTAAAATAGGACACGTGAGTGCTGTTTGCACAAGTTCTGCTGTGTGCTCCCGATGCTCGGAGTCGCACAACACGGAAGCCTGCCAGGCAGAACATCACAAATGCGGCAATTGCCAAGGTCCTCACGAGGCGTCATCAAAGCAGTGCCCAAATGTGAAGAAGGAGATGCAAGTGCTGAGGCAGATGGCCAGAGACGGTTCTACCCTGTTGAGAACGACGGGCCGATCCCGCCGAAGCCACCACTGTTGCGAATCTGCCTCCGTAATCCTACCGCTGACCTCCACTGTTGAGAAAGACGGCGACGCCGACCCGGTCCCACAGGCGCCACTGCTTTCAACTCCGCCGGGAAGGTCACCAGCCGTTTGGTAGCGTATGTTTCTCAGCTCGCGACTGCTTCTGCGCAGAGCTGATAAGACGAGCGGACGAGACGACGGTGAGTTAAACAAGGTTTATGTACAGCATATATACAGAAGCGTTACAATTTCGGCACTGGGGCCGACAGAGACTCGAAGAGCCGAGCTCTCCTCTCTAACACATAGGTCAGCTTTTCGCCTAAAACCGCCGACTCACACACATGCCGGCTCTCCGACACGGGGACTCCTCTCCATAGGACCTCCGATCGCGACGCGCCGCAGGGCTTCTTTTATTTACACCGGGTCCAACCAAAATGTCCAATCAGAAGCGCCGCTGGTCGTCAGGGCAGATTCCTCCAATGGGGTCGCCGCGCCATGCGTCAGACCACCAGACACGAGGACGCTGGCTCGCTGTCACGTGCACCGCTGACTCAATGCACGGGGGCCAGAGACGCGCCGCGCGTGTTTACGCCGTTCGCGCCAGGCAGACTGCGGGCTGGCCTTGACCCAGATTGCCTTTTTCAGAGGCACGGACGTTTGACGAGGACTCGCTGGCATAACAGCACCCCCGCCGCCAGACAATGCACCGGAAAGACGAGCTGCTTCCACGGGGCTCGGATGTCAGGTGCGCTCGTTCGCCAGGTCCCTCCAGGTTCGCCGCCAGGGCCATGGGGAGAATACAGCTCCAGACTGTTCCGGGAATACAGCCCATTCTTGACGACGGATCCCAGCTCCACTGGCTTGTCGCCACGACTTGTCGACCAGCTTCACTCGTCTCTTCTGACCATCTTCGGCTTCAGCACTTGTCGATGGTTCTGCAACTTGCTAAGAACGGTTCGGCAACAAACAACACACGACACAAGCAAGTGCCCTCGGTCACCCGACAGAACACCAGACAAAGTATAGTACAACATATACCTATCTACGTGTCTATCGGAATTTTGTTCCCCCTACATCAAGAGGCACATGTGGGACACAAGACTCTTAAAGTAAGAACTTGAATTTTTCACAATTACAACAACCCAACGAATTAGAATACCACATAAAGTTGGCCCCTTGAGATCACATTGAACGAGAGCGCTCAGCCCGGGTCGTGATGAGGTCAAAATTTTTCCCCGAATCGCCAACGAGAAACCGAAAGGTTGAGAAGGTACTAGCTAGAACGCACTGCTCAATGCACCTGCATTAGCGTTTAGCTTCCCCCCCCCCCTTTTTTTATAGCGAACGTCAAAGTTGCGCTGTGGAGCAACATGCTCCACCTCAGTAACTGGCCACTTTTAGGCGACGATACCTATGCGGCACCAAGAGCGGCTCACACTTGCGACGTTGCACAGGGGAACAACGATACGGCTTGCTACGGATTGACTCCTCACCGCTTAGCTCGATATCGTGTTCGATCACCCTTGTGTTTCCGGGGCGGTCCGAAAACACGTCTCCAAACTCGGAAACAATCCTTTTCAGGTCCTCCTCCTGGACTTCACTTAACCTAGGCTCTAGGTTTATCTGCTTTAAGATTACCTCCGATTTCCTTTCGATTGCCTCACTAGAACTAAAACTTTCTGCTCCCTCTTCCTCTGAAGCATTCAACAGCTGATTTACGACTGCTTTCAAGTTGTTAATTTTGTCCGGCCGCCTTCCTAATTTCACTTCATAATTTGTGTCGCAAGGCTTCGATAATACTTTGGCGGGCCCTTCCCAATCAACCTCAAGCTTGTTCTTTTTGAACGGCTGCAGCAGCATTACCTGATTATCAACTTCAAAAGTACGCTTCTTCACCGATTTCTCGCAGTGCTCCTTTGACAGCACTTTTCCGCGCTTTTCTGGCTTTCCACTAGCGCTTCAATTTGGCTTTCCACTAGCGCTTCAATCGAGAGGTCCTCACGCTGCTCTCGAATGAGCGTCTCTCGATCAACTCCCGGCAGCTCGCTCCAACTTTCCGCTGCAGGCGAGAGCGTTGCAGCCCTCTCGCTCTGATTCAATGGCGCCCCGTCGTCTCCCCCAGCGCATACCGCGCCGGCCGCTCCCGCGACGCGCCGCTCGCGTGACTGCTCACATGACTCATGCGGAAAATTTTCTTTCTCGGGTTCCGTCGACCCGCCGACAAGGTCACTTGAGAGTTCACCGCATTGAACCAGATCAAGCTGCCGCGATAGCTTCCGCGCTTGCGATCGCGTGAGAGCCATGCACGCTAAGTTGGGGAAGAACGATTTGCCCTGCTCTTTGAGAAGCTGCTCCGAGTTGTTGGAGAAAAGATAAGGAAAACGATCATTTAGCGCGGCAGACACAGCTGCTTCGGTGCGAAGCTGACCGAACGGGCCTTCAATGACAACCGTGGCGATTGGTAAGCAAACACTCTGCTCCTCGGCAACTTGCCTGATCCACGCGCATTCTCCTGTGAAGTCATCCGGAGACACCAATGAAGGATGGACAACGTCCATGGTTGCCGCTGAATCTCTAAGTGCTCGGCACGTTTTCTCATTCACCCTAATTTCTTGGAGATACGGCTCCAACAACCGCATGTTTTTTTTTCTGATTCTCGGATTGTTGCGAAGGCAAATTTTTCCTGACAGTTTCTCGCGATGTGTCCTTCCTTTTTGCAGTTGAAGCAAATTAGCGGCTTCCGTTTGTTTTCCGATTCAAATGCCTGTGTGGTAGAAACCTCACTCGATTTCTCCGCTTCTGTTTTGCCCTTCCCCTACACGGTCCTTCGTAAGAGACGGGTCCTTGAAATTACGGTGCGGAGCGGGTTTCCGTTGATCCGGTTTCTTTGAAAAGCCCTCTTTTCTTTCATCCTTTTCAACGCGCACTGCCCTGCTGTGCAACTTTCGGCGAGTATAATACTCCTCAGCTAACTCTGCTGCCTTGTTTAGCTGTACTTCCCCAAGTCTGTCCTGCAGCCAAAGTCTGACATTATCCTCGATGCAGCGGTAGAATTGCTCCAATGCAACGCATTCCACCACTTTATCGCGGTCGTCATAAACACCTTCGCCCTTGAGCCATTCGATCAAATCGGCTTTAAGGCGAAACGCGAAGTCAACGTGTGACTCATTCCCCTTTTCAGCATACCGGAACCTTTGCCTGAAAGCCTCGGGTGACAACTTATAACGTCTCAAGAGCACTTCCTTAACGTCGTCATAGCTCTCAAACGCTTCCCTCGACAAGCAAGTTATCGCGTCGGACACTTCGCCGGGAAGAAGAGCTATCAGGTTCTGCGCCCAAAGAGGCCGCTCCAAAGCGTTTCGCTCACAGACGTGTTCAAACTTGACGAGATATTTCGCCATGTCCTCGCCTACTACGAACGGTGGCAATTGGTCCCGAATTCTAAACCCACTGACCTGAACTGTTGGAGAAGCTACGCTAGGCGCCTGCGAACACTGTAGGATTGCCAATTCTAGTCGTTTCAACTCTAGGCGCTCTTGTCTCTCGGCCTCCTCGCGACGTTCGCGCCTTTCAGCCTCCTCACGTTCGCGAGCTTCTACTTCTCGCCTTTCAGCCTCCTCACGGCGTGCTTTAATATCCACCCAGGCCTCATCGACTTCCTCAGCCGACACTCCCTCATCCTTCATGATCTCAAGGATCGCTTGCTTTCGTTTCGCACGGCCCAAAGTTATGCCGAGTTCCTCACAAATGTCGATGAGTTCCTTCACTTTAAGGTTCTCCATCGTTCACACTAGCCTCTTGCTGTTTGCCCCTGTTAACAATTTACTTGCCGTACTCACTATAAGCCTACTAGCAAGACGCGCAAGCAATTTTTCACACTCCCGTGTTTACCCCCTCCGCATTAACTTTGGTTTCAAAGCACTTCGACTTTGCTTGAAACGATCAAAGCTCACTCTAATGCTTCACACAGCCCTTCTCTAAACTACTACAACCTGAGCTAGAGTAGTCTGGTGAACTGAGGGGAAAACATCAGGCACTCACCGCATCGATGTCGCTGACGCCGGCCGATCCCGCAGCTGCCAACCACTGTTGCGAACGACGGACCGATCCCACCGCTGCCACCACTGTTGAGAACGACGGGCCGATCCCGCCGAAGCCACCACTGTTGCGAATCTGCCTCCGTAATCCTACCGCTGACCTCCACTGTTGAGAAAGACGGCGACGCCGACCCGGTCCCACAGGCGCCACTGCTTTCAACTCCGCCGGGAAGGTCACCAGCCGTTTGGTAGCGTATGTTTCTCAGCTCGCGACTGCTTCTGCGCAGAGCTGATAAGACGAGCGGACGAGACGACGGTGAGTTAAACAAGGTTTATGTACAGCATATATACAGAAGCGTTACAATTTCGGCACTGGGGCCGACAGAGACTCGAAGAGCCGAGCTCTCCTCTCTAACACATAGGTCAGCTTTTCGCCTAAAACCGCCGACTCACACACATGCCGGCTCTCCGACACGGGGACTCCTCTCCATAGGACCTCCGATCGCGACGCGCCACAGGGCTTCTTTTATTTACACCGGGTCCAACCAAAATGTCCAATCAGAAGCGCCGCTGGTCGTCAGGGCAGATTCCTCCAATGGGGTTGCCGCGCCATGCGTCAGACCACCAGACACGAGGACGCCGGCTCGCTGTCACGTGCACCGCTGACTCAATGCACGGGGGCCAGAGACGCGCCGCGCGTGTTTACGCCGTTCGCGCCAGGCAGACTGCGGGCTGGCCTTGACCCAGATTGCCTTTTTCAGAGGCACGGACGTTTGACGAGGACTCGCTGGCATAACAACCCACAGGGAGGCTGCTACCAAAGTGCGACGTCGGCGTTCGCGCCATAGGGAAACTCCTAGGACATCCTCTGCCAAGGCCAGGGATACACCGCTACCCCATATCACGCACTCATTACCACAAGTATCAACAAGTGCCAACAACAAGCATCCTCAGAAAGACGCAAGAAACATTGACCCTAACGCGTGGCCAGCGCTGTCGTCAGTGACACCGCCAGTAGAGCGGCAGCATCACCCACTGAAAGCTACTTCAGAGCGAGTAAGTCATGACAGTCAAGATAACGAAATAATAGACGTGATTAAGACCCTCATGAAGACAATTCGAGAACTCCTGAATAATGCTCAGACTTCGGCTGCCCACAGCGCTCTTCAAATATTGGACGCTTTGAATCCGGTGCTGTCAAATCTAGAGAAGCACCATGGCTCTTTCTCTGCAGCCCTTCCGTAAACAAGTGCAAGAGGCATCAATTTTCCAATGGAATGCCCGAAATCTTAAACCCCGCATTTCGGATTTTTGACCGTATGTTTTCAAGAATCAGTTTCCAATTATCGTAATTTGTGAACCACGTCTTCACAATGCTATACGAATTTCTAAATACGAGGCTTTCAGATCTGCAACCCGTAACGAAACCAGTAAGGTCATTGTTTACATCAGGTGCGAACTCACATATATTGAGCATCCAGTAACACCGGAGGACAACAACCAATACGTGTGCCTGACAGTTAAGCGTAAGAACGTGAACTTCCCGCTAGTGGCAGTATATATTTCGTCTTCAGGCCGCTTCGACCCAGCAAGATTAAGTGCCATTATATCAGCGACACCTGAGCCATGGATTATTGCCGGTGATTTTAACGCTCATCACCCCCTGTGGGGAAGCCAGAAGACGGACCGTCGGGGAAGAGATGTGTCCTCCTTTGCATCTGACCACCAACTATATTGTTTGAATGACGGCGCTCCCACGTTTTTACGGGGTCTGACATACGGTAGCTGTCTCGACCTAATTTTTGTGTCAAGTAGCCTAAACACCAAGGTGCAGTGGTTTGCGGACAATGAAACGCATGGCAGTGACCACATCCCCACCTATATAAAATCAAGGGGCTAAGCAAGTCGCAAATCGCGCCCACTTCACGGATAGACTGGTCAAAGTATAGATCATCCACAGAGAAGCAATGCGAGAGAAACCAAGAAGGTTCTCTTGAAAGCCTAGAAGATATAATGAAGGCCGCTATTCAAGAGACAACGTTTAATTGTGGACCTTTGCCAGATTTTTGCAAATATGAGGTGGAGTTGGAGCGACTTCGCACAATCCGTCGTTGCGCCGAACGACGTTAAAGGCGCACGAAATCCATCTACGACTTGAGGGAAGCCAGACGTCTACAAAAGAAGATTCAACGTCGAATCAATGCACTACAGTCGCAACGATGGAAGTCACTATGCGAGTCACTCGATCCCCACAAACCTCTTTCTCAAATATGGAGAATAATGCGCGGCCTCCGAACATTGCCACAATAGAATCATCCGTTCAAATACCTTGCTCTCCACCAAGGCCGGCGAGAAATTGATGTAGCGGAAGACTTTTGTGCCAGGGTTGCAAACAAGGGGTCCGGGATCAACATGAGTAACCTACGAAACGCGCCGGCGTCCAGAGACACTTGGATGGACAATATGTTTTCGCTAGAGGAGCTTCAGGCAGCATTGGCAGCATGCAAGCGCTCGTCATCGCCTGGACCCGATTGAGTCACTTACATGGCCCTTGCTAACCTAGGACGAACAGCTCGGCATGCCCTTCTAGCTCTATACATATGACTCGTGGAGCAACGGTTCGGTTCCTCCTTCGTGGAAGTGCAGCCGCCTTGTGCCCCTGTTCAAACCAGGCAAATCGCCTCTGGACATGGCCTCCTATCGCCCCATCGCGCTTGCCAGCTGTTTTGGAAAGGTGATGGAGAAAATGGTGCTGACTCGCCTGGAGTGGTACTTGGAACATAACAATATATACCCCGATGCTTTGACCGGCTTTCGACGTGGATGGTCTTCCATAGACAATGTTGTTGATGTTGTCACGTCTGTACAACAACGGAAGAGTCTAAAGAGATTATCAGGAGCACTTTTCTTGGATATTAAAGCTGCATACGATAATGTATTACATGAAACCATCCTGGGCGCCTTGGGCAGCATTGGATTGGGAGGCCGCGTTTACCAATGGATCTACAGCTATTTGAAGGACAGAACCTTCTTCGTTCAGACAGAAGATGGTGCAACAAGGCAACATCATACTTATCGCGGCGTACCTCAAGGTGGGGTCCTAAGCCCCATACTTTTCAACCTTGCGCTCATCGGCCTCGTTGACGTCCTGCCACACTTCGTACATCTGTCGATATACGCGGATGACATCTGCATCTGGGCGTCAGGGGTCACGCGTCTACACGTACGAGCCAGGCTTCAGACAGCAGCTACACTGACATCAAACTACCTTCAAGGACGAGGACTAGAGCTGTCATATGAGAAATGCTCACTAGTTGCGTTTACGCGCAAGACAATGACGCCATACCGCATCAGAATTAATGGACACACAATCAGCTATCAAAAGACTCACCGTTTCCTGGGAGTAATAATAGATCGTGATTTGTCTTGGAGTCCTCATATCGCTTACATGAAGACGAAACTGACCATGATCACCCACGTCCTAAGGTTTCTTGCGGGAAAATTATGGGGTGCATCGGTACGAGCCATGCTTCAACTGTATGCTGCATTTTTTCTTGGGTTCATGCGCTACAGCCTACCTGTGCTTGGCAAGGCCTACCTGTGCGACAGCCTACCTGTGCTTGACTGTCGCAATCGCTCATGAACACCCTATCACAACCTACATTCGTGTCGATGCTTTAAGAACGCACATAAGACATGCCACCCGGATTCAATCACATCACCTCGCCTCCCTTCCAACCTCCAGGCCATGCTCTGCGTTCTGCTCTATTATTGCCCCACATCGCACGGTGATTCCCACGAACTTCACGCACGCAGCAAGACCGTCGTTACCATTGTGGTGTCTATATCCACTGGAAGTTCTGATAACCATCCCCGGAATGCAAAAGAAGAAAAATTTGTCAAATTTGGCCCTAAAACAAACAACATTACTGTTTCTGCATGGGAAACACAGTGGACGCATTCACATTTACACGGATGGGTCGGTCACTTCAACAAGTTTAACAGGCGCAGTGGTAATTCCGGAGAAATCCATCACGATAAAGTTCAGGACCTCGCACCTGACATTATCCACGGCGGCAGAACACGCTGCCATTCGTGCCGCTCTGGAGTTCCTAGTTGAAGAACCGCAACAGACATGGTCAATATTCTCCGACTCCAAAGCAGCTCTCCAGAACATTGACTCGCCATATCGTCATGGACCAAACGAACAGCTAATTGCTGAAATACGACTGCTTCATCATCGGGATATAGAGAAACAACATGACATAGCGTATCAATGGATACCAGGCCACTGCAGCATTGATGGAAACGACCGTGCAGATGAAGCAGCCCGAACTGCTCATGACGATGCCCCTTGTGTAGCTATACCATTATCAAGAACGGACGCCGCTGCAAGGCTTCGATCAATTGCACGAGAACTGACACTCGCTCAGTGGTATTAACCGACATTCACCAGCGTCCGCCTTCATAATTTAAACCCACACCTACAGCTCCGTCTTCCATCAGCAATAACCAGAGCAAAGGAGACACTTTTGTGCCGTCTGTGGATTGGGGTGGCCTTTACGAATGCTTATTCGTTTCGAATCGGAATGGCCAGAAGCCCGACATGTGACAACTGTGGCTGCGCAGAGACATTCTCCCATCTTCTCTGCGAGTGTCCCCGCTTCAGCGTGCCAAGAAAAGAACTGTCGAAAGCTTTAGATAGAATAGACAATCGCCAATTGTCGGAAGAAAGGGTATTAGGACACTGGCCGAGACCGTCCTCGGCACGCAAGGCACTGAGAGCGTTGTTGCGCTTTCTGCGGGCAAGTGGTCTTAGAGACAGACTGTAAACAGCGTCGTGGATTGTCTGATGACCTTCTCTCTCTTTTTTTACAACGTCTCTTTTCTCTCATCCTTTATCTCCCTTACCCCCTTCCCCAGTACAAGGTAGCCAGCCGGTCTGAGAGCTGGCTAACCTCCCTGACCTTCCTCATTTATTCCTCCTCCTCGTCCTCCTCCTCCATGTATTGTGTGAACACTTAAATTGGCTCGATTACTTGTGTTTCTACAAACTATGTGTGGTGTGGACACATCTCTATGTAGTTTGGACACATTTCTGTATGGTGTTGACACTCAGTATTGAAAAGCGTGAACTCATTGCGTAAGCGTTTTTCTGTGTACATATGAATAGCCTTGTGTTTGAAACAAAATATGCTATGTCGATTTTTGTGGAAGAGAAGAGGAGCAGCCGGCTCCACGCATTGGCATCAACCTCTCCTTATATATACCTAAAAAATATCAGGGCCTCAGCAAGAATCGAACCCAAGCATTCCGCGTGGCAATCAAGTATTCTACCACAGAGCCTCGCCCGGTCTCGGAATATTCAAACAGACCGTAATGTTCGAGAAACATAAGTGGGGATCGCAGTGCTGGTTATGGAATTTTATAAACGTTACTTATGTACTCCTGTTATACAGCCGTCACGTTGCATTAACGTTGATTGGAGTTTTGTGCCTTCCGCTGAACTATATTCATGTAGCAGTGTCCAGGGCAATGCTCGTCGCAAGTACCATGCAGCGTTCTGTATCAGCTAACCGCTTCCGGTGTGGCGAATATCTATGTGGCTCTTGTCATCTTTTTGTAACTGTAAACAGCTGGTTATATAAAGCGTGCACGGCTGTTTAACATATGTGTTTGCGTGAATTTGTACACATCTTTAGTGCCACCTTGCAATGTTACGGACAATAAATATTACAACACCATCACATTTTTTTTATCCGCATGCTTCACACAACTTCGATAACCAAGGTACCTGCCGAGTAGATTTAACTGGGTTTAGAATAAATTTAGGCAGGTTTAGCTTGAAATATTGACTCCAGAATAGTTTACTCGTGAGTAAACCATATTCTTGAGTGTCACTCAGCCACACTTACGTCAGCGCGTATGGAGTATACATTTGATAATTTTTCAGTCGCACCAAAAACTTCGGACCGCGAGTGATTTTGATCAGCGTCAGTCTCTGTAAAAAGGCCCGCTGTGAGATATGTGCAAAAATTAGATGTTGTACTTGAGCGAAAGTACATAAATACGTCCTTCGCTGTGACAGGAGGCAGGTTTTCAGTTGCAGGCAAAAACCGCATTGAACAATACCCTATTCAGTAAATGGGGCAACTTTTCACCTACAGTTTATGCAATTTCTGCTCGTACCTGTCCCGTGCGACGAGATCGAGCCCATTCATGTAGCAGTTAGCTCCCAACACATCTGAAAGAATGCGCCAGAAATAAATTATCATGGCAATGGAAACGCAAGTGCCGCAGCGGAAGTCTTCTTGAACAGGCCGTTCGGAGCAAGCCAGCTTGTTTACAAACACCTAAAGCATTGACTGTGCGTGATGCCAGCGTAGTATAGACTCTGGTGCGTGCTCTCACCACCGTGTGTGTGTGTGTGTTTTTTTTTTGCGTGGCTGCATCGATGATTACCTAACCGCCACACGAACGTTTGGAATATTGCGCTTCCGGACGTCTAGGGGCCCAACCACATTTACTTAGATTTTTTTTTCAAATAAAGTTGCATCCTCCTCTTTCTCCTCCTTCCCCTCTCAAGCCAGGCCGCAATTTTTCTCTGGGCGAGCGCAAGCAGTGAATGCAGTGTTACAGCCAGGCGCTGCAGGCGCGCGTTGCAGTGCTGTGTTACGGTGAAAGCTGTATATGGCTACGCAAAACAAAAAAGTTGCTCGCCACGAGAAACACTAAACGTTTCCATTGGCTGCTCTGTCAGTTACATTATTCTCTACCTCACACCCAAGAGCATGCGCCATTGGGAATGCCGTCAGCGACGCCGTTCATTTTTCCGCAACCCTACTGTCGAGCCCACGCGCAGCAGTTTCAGCGGAGTGGCTCTGAAAGGGAAATAAAATGAAGAATAAAAATTCGCCGTGTATTTGCGTGCTTCGCTGCAAATGCCGTCCAAAAGACAATACTCTTCTGTCTGAAGGTGCTGCGTGAAAGGTGCACGCCATCCCGCAGTAATGTCGGGAAACAAAAGCTTGTGTAGAACGCTCAGTCACTGGTAGGTGGCAACAACGTATCGTCCTAATGACGCGCAGAAAATTCCCACTTTTTTGTCTGTAGAGTAAACTGTCAGTGCAGCGTAAGAAACACTAGGGCCTTTAGAATTATGTATCTATGAATTTTCTATATAGAAACACACTACCAAATATTTACGTACGTATTGATGTCGCACCTCATATATGCGTAATATTTGCTTTTTGATCGACGATGTTCACAAGAATAAACATAGCCCACAGATCAAGATGGCTGGGCATTGAGCAAGCGCTTAAGCCTTGGCCTGGTGGCTGAATTGTTCAGAGTGACGGGTGAATGGATGGACGGACAGGCAGATAGGCAGACAAATAGAAATTCCTGCGTTTAAATAGGCAATGCCTTTAAAACTAGTCATTATTTCGCGTACGAATAGCTAAACATCTCCAAAAACATGGACTGTACGGTCATTTCGACAACTTATAATTGACCATTTGCAAAAAACCCACAAGGCGGCTTTCCTGCAAGTTTGTTTTCCCACCAAGAAATCTCGTACACTGACTGATTTCCGCACTTATTGTGCTGTTACCACTCCTAATTGTCGTGAGGGCATGCAAGTACGACGAAACGACTTTTCCCTCAACAACTACTTTAGGGTATAGTCCCGCCTCCTACGAACCATCAACCTATGATCGCATGGTGTACGAAGTAAATGTTGTTCATTAACAACACGAGTGGGGGGGGGTTGTAGTAGAGAAGACAGAAACACATTGAGTGAGAAAAGCAGTTTGAGAACGAAAGTTTTTGGTTGGAGTGTAATAACCTCGCCGGAGCCAGCTTCACCATTTCACCATTGACCATTTTAGCAAATGGCCAATTTCCCCCATGAGACTGTTATAGGCACCGTTATGACTCCAAAACCAGGAAACATGGGTGTGAAACTGAAATACTGCCTCAGGATTGCAGCGCATAATTTCTTTTATATGACCGCAGGTTGATTTCGATAACTTCATTTGTTCGTGAGATGTGCCTTAATTTCTCGGATATTTTCCATTCAAGCACGGTGACGCGTTCAAACATGCCACCACATTCACGTGTGCCCAATCCTATATCTTCGTTTAGTGCTGTGTTAGGCAAACAAATACCCAGACAAGCAACTACTCGTAATATGAATCAAGCGACGCTCGATCTCATGATAAAGAGAGAGAGAGAATAAAATGAGGGAAAGGCAGGGAGGTTAACCAGAAAATGGAGCATCCGGTTTGCTACCCTGCACTAGGGGAAGGGGGAATGGGGAAGAAAGATTGGAAAGAAAGCGAAGAGGGAAGTAGACGCGCGCGCGAAAAAAAAAGGGGGGGGGAGCTGGGGTGCTACAGTCTATACACTAGGCCGCTGCCACGCAAAAAGTTCAGTAGGGCCTTCACTGATTTTCTGTGAGCACACAATCATGTCGTCTTTCCAGCACTGATTGTTCAGACAAAGGTCTGTCGTCAAGGCGAGCTAACGCAGCAGCTAGTTGCCGTCTTTGCACGCTGTAACGAGGGCAGTGACAGAGAACGTGCTCTATAGTTTCATCGCTGCCGCAATGACCGCAAGCAGCACTGTCTTCCATGCCGATTCGGAAGGCGAAAGCTTTGGTGAAGGCGACACCAAGCCATAGTCGGCAAAGCACCGTTGTCTCGAGTCGGGAGAGTCCAGACGGAGGCCGGAGTCGACGAGACGTGTCCAGTCTACGCAGTCGCGTGTGCCGTAAGCACTCAGTGTTCCACAGAGATTTTAATTCTGCATCAGCGATTTTTCGGATGGTCATTGCAGCATCAGTCCTTGAAAATGGTATAGATTTTTCTTCACCATCTTCGTGTGCTGATCGGGCAGCTGCATCGGCATGTTCGTTGCCCAATATGCCGCAGTGACTTGGAATCCACTGAAACGTGATTCTGTGTCCTTCGTCGAAGAGGTGGTGAAGCAGCTCTCTAATTTCCAGCACTAGTTGTTCATGAGGTCCCCGGCGTAAGGCGAATGTCAGACACTGTAGTGCTGCCTTAGAGTCCGTGAACACGCTCCATTTCTTGGCTTCTTGGTGTTTAATGACTTGAATTGCGCTACGTAGAGCAGCAAGTTCCGCAGCTGTCGATGATGTCTGGTGGGATAAACGAAACTTCACCGTTGTCGCTGTTGCAGGAAAGATCACCGACCCTGCAGACCCATCCACTTTAGTTGAAGCGTCAGTATACAGATGAGTATGGTCACTGTATTTCTCATATAACAAGAGAAGAGAAAGCTGCTTTAGCGCTGGAGACGAGAGCCGGGCTTTTGACCCTATGCCTGGAACCGTGAGTTCCACATGTGCACAGGTCATACTCCATGGGGGAGTGGAAATCCTCGATGGAGTTGTATATCCCGCAGGAATGTGTGTGCGATATGACAAGACTGTCTGGCAGAATGAGGCACGAGGTCGGGCTTCTGGCAGTGAAGCTAGATGATGGGCAGGGGCACGAGTAAGATGCCTCACGTGTGCTCTGAGCACTTCCATCTTGATATGCGTCTTCAGCGGGTAGTCATTAGCGATCTCGATTGTCTCAGCTGATGATGAACATCGTGGTAGCCCCAGACAAACTCGCAGAGCCATGGCCTGGATGCTTTCGAGAGTCCGAATGTTGGTTCTACAGGTGTTGGTCAACACAGGCAAACTGTAGCGCAAATAGCCAAGAAAAAGCGTCTTGTACAATTGCATCATTGCATGTACTGAAGTCCCCCAGGTTTTTCCTCCGAGATACTTGAATAAGTTAGCAATTTCTGTCAGCCTCTTCTTCAAGTGGGCCACATGTGGGCCCCAGCAGAGGTCTCTATCAATGAATACGCCTAGAAATCTGTGCGTCTTGACATACGGTATGACTTGGCCATCGATTGATATAGCGTATGGTCTCATTGGCTTTCGACTAAAAGCAATCAATGCACATTTCGCTGGCGAGATTTTCAGACCCTGGTCCTTGAGGTACAGTGATACCAACGTCACAGCTTTCTGAAGTCTTGCGCGTACCTGAGGCCTTGTCACGCCAGATGTCCAGACGCAGATGTCGTCAGCGTACAAGGATAACTTGACCACACTTGGTAGTCGTTCTACAAGACCAATGAGAACGAGGTTGAAGAGGGTTGGACTCAAGACGCCACCTTGCGGGTCTCCACGATGCGTTGGGTGTTGGGAAGTTGGACCATCTGCAGTGTTCACAAACAAGGTCCGCCCTTGTAAATAGCTGCGTGTCCAACAATACAGTTGCCTGCCTAGGCCCACTGACTCAATGGCTTCGAGGATGGCGTCATGTAGAACGTTGTCGTATGCTCCTTTTACGTCAAGGAACATGGCTGCAGATAGTCGTTTACCTGCCTTTTGTTGCTGGACATATGTGACAAGATCTATAACACTGTCGATCGAACATCGGTGACGGCGAAAACCAGCCATGGCGTTCGGATATATCTCATAGTATTCCAGGTACCATTCAAGCCTGGCCAAGATCATTCTCTCCATTACCTTTCCTACGCAACTTGAGAGTGCGATCGGTCGGTAAGAGGCAATGTCCAGGGGAGATTTGCCAGGCTTAAGGATCGGTACTAAGCGGCTAATCTTCCAATCTTGCGGAACGACGCCAGCTTGCCAGGAATCGTTGAAGATGTTAAGAAGTGCCTCTCGTGCCCGTTTACCAAGGCTGCACAGCATCTTGTATGAGATGTCATCCGGGCCAGTTGACGACGACTTATTACATAAGACGAGCGCCGCATCGAGCTCCTGTGATGTAAACGGTAGATCCATGCGTGGGTCCCGTGAGTGAGGGATTTGATTCACTGTATGTAGGCTTGTGTACGCTGTCTGGCCCACGGTCATAGCGCAGAAATCTTCTGCTACCTCAATTTCATGCCGGCGATGAAAAAGTGCAAGGGCTTTGAAGGGAAAACGCTGCTCTGGAACAGAACGTAGGCCTCGCACAATTCTCCATATCTGAGACAGTGGTTTATGAGGATCAAGCGACGCACAAAATTTCCTCCATCGTTGGGTGTCTAATTTGTCAAGGCGCCGTTGTATCTTCTTTTGGATGCGCCGGGCTGTCCGTAGATCGTCTGTGGAATTGGTGCGTCGGTATCGTCTTTCGGCACGACGGCGTATCGCACGAAGTCGCTCCAGCTCGAGGTCATATTCAGAATACTTCGAAGAGCGTATTATTGTGCGCGTAGTCGCATGTGCAGTTTCCTTAATAGCTTGCTGAAGACCATTGGACAGGCCTTCTTCACAAGCATCCTCAAGTTGAGTCTTGAACACACTCCAATCTATTCTTTGTGTTGTGGTAGAGGAGTACGTGTTCGAAATACCTTTGATCTTCAGGTAAGTGGGGATGTGGTCGCTTCCGTGTGTTTCAATGTCCAAAAACCACTTTACCCGTGTAGCAAATCGGCGTGAAACAAAGGACAAATCAAGGCAGCTGCTATATGAAGTGCCTCGTAAAAACGTAGGACTGGCATCATTCAGAAGGACGAGACCATGGCTGGAAACCAATGATGCTAGACGTCATGTATTGTTCGTTTATAGCCTAGTCAATGACGATCGTTTTATTGTGAAATTCTCAGTTGGCCTACTGTTACACTACATCACAGTAACGTGGACGCGCACTGAAGGAGAAATTGATATTCGGGCTGCCAGCGCTAGGTTATATGCAAAATTTGACTTGGAATTGTGGCTAATTATATTGTTACGATGATAAGTATTACGTTGCATATTGAAGCGGTTACCAAAATTGAAACGTCCAGCCCCAGCGGTGCTAGTTGTTTTTTCAAAACGTCGACCTTTACACGCAAATTACTAAAGTATCCCCGACATGACATGATGAGCCATCATAACGATTTTGAGCCGTGATAGTTGGTTCTGCTGCCTTTATCATGGCTTCGCAAGTAACAGTGATGTGGAACAAGTATCAAAAACAGATAATAATCCACTCTTCATTACTAAGCGCTCCCAATTACGAAGCACTCCCGACTAAAAATGGATTGAGTGCCACAAATTACGAGGATGCAAGGAAGCTGGAATCAGGATGTGGTAATGTACATTGCGATAATACGTTATGGTAAATAATTTACAATAGTGGCTTTGTATTCCAATCTTTTAGCAATAATCGATGCCTAAAACAGCACTTACATACGTTTTCGAGTGTGTCGTAGTTTCTGCGGTGAGTCGCATGACTACAAGCTGTACTTCTAAGATTTATTTCGAAAAAAATTCTGGCATTGCTTTGGAAGAAGGGGAGTTATTATTAAAAATGTCTTAAAGGAGAACTAAAGAGAAAAACGACTTCTTTCGTATTAGTATAGTACAATTTCACAAAGCCTTAAATACCACTCGTAACGCAACACGATGCTTAGTAAGCGAAGAAACACGCGAAAAAAAATGCAGGTGGCGAAGCCACCTTGAGATTACCGCACCAAGCACCATGAAGTCATATATTTGAAGGGGTCTACTGGTTTCTATGTAGTTTTTAATAAATAATTACGAAACACTTTGAAATGTATGGGTGCCATAAATTCACATATGAAGTTTCAGAAAATTTAATCGAGCCAATGTCTCTAATGTGCGAAAAATACATTTCGAAATTTTCAACGTCTTGCGCCATAACGTCGGCGCGAAATTTCAAAATGAAATTTCGTTCTTGATTTTCTCCTCTAATATGGAACTTATGATAGTGGAACATATAGCAACAGACTTATCAGAGGGCAGTTTGTCGATTTAAACCAAGCCATTGTTTCTTTTTACTGCTCCTTTAAGTTAATTGCTTATGCATTTTTTTCGCGTGTATTGACTCCGAGTGATTTCATTTCATTATTCTTATTTTTTCAGCTTGAGCCCGCTGCTCTCCAAATTGAGGGCGTACAAGAAACTGTGGCTCCAACAGCTGATATCCTCAACAAGATAAGGTGACGAAATGTTTGTACATAAAAACGCGAAACTACAAACTCTGAACATAAGCTGATAGGGCATGCTGGCTTGGAAAATAAGGTATATAGTATAGGCAGCCAGAAAACAAATCTGCGCAGGCTTAGCTATGGTACCAGTGATTGGGCAGGGCTGCTCAGAAGTAATGCCTCAACCTCAGTCTGGGGACAGTCTGTCTACCTTGATGACCTTATGGTGGCAGCTTTCACTGGCAAAAAACGTGGCTGATCCCACTATCTAGGAATCGGTACACACGAAACGCAAACGTATCTGTACAGACTTACATGAGGGTTCATTACGCATTGTTTCAGACACAGCAACAATTGCAAAGTCACGCGAAGAATGGCAAGCAGCTCGAAACTTGCCAAGCACACCTCAAGCAGACAGCACGCCCGAAATTAGCATACACAGGATGAGCGCGAACTGACATCACCTAATGTTGATAAGCATAATTATTGCAAATGAAAAATTTCATAGTAAGCAAATAAAGTAAGCTAACTAGTAAACAGCAGTATGTTACACATATATGTAATGGTACCTTATAAGAGATGTTGTATCACTCGGGGTTGCTGAGATTTCCTACGTATTTCCTGCCAAGGACATGAACAGCAAGAGGAGGAGGAGGAGGAAGGAAGAAATGAAAGGCAGGGAGATCAACCAGACGCACGTCCGGTTTGCTATCCTGCACTGGGCGAAGGGGTGAGGGGATTAAAGGAGAAGAGAGAGAGAGAAGTGAAGGACAAGTTAACGTGTGGGTAGATGTGACCTTGTCCATTGCACGCTTATAAGCGGTCGCGTTGTCCGGTCGTCTTTAGAAAACATAGCAGTGCTCGCGTCGCTTTGCTGGTCTGCGACGCGTACAGCCATGAACCAAGGATCTTCTCTTCGGAGAAAGGTCTACTGTCTAGTGTCTCTAACGTTTCGCGTCGTAAGTTGCGTTCGCTCGAAAAACGTTCACATGAACACAGTAGATGTTGTATTGTCTCGTCAGTGTCACACGATTCACATCGGGAGCTATCCGCCATTCCTATGCGAAAGGAGTACGCCTTTGTAAAAGCTACTCCTAACCACAGGCGGCACATTAAAGTTGCATCCTGGCGGGAGAGGTCCGATAAAAGGACTTGAACAGCTGAGAAATTGCTGTCAAGAGCTGCTTCATGTAGGCTATGTTCGGGCTCCAGCAGAGGTCCCTGTCAATGATTACCCCAAGAAACCTGTTAGTTTTGGCGTAAAAAATGGGCCGCCCATTCATTGAGATGACATAAGGCGTCATTGGCATCAGAATCAAGGCCACCAGTGAACATTTTTCTAGTGATATGCTAAGGCTTAGTTTGCAAGATAGCTCGCTGCCAATGTTGCTGCTCTTTGAAGCAACACACGTATCTGAGGGCGCTTGACTGCCGACGTCCAGACACATACGTCTGCGTACATTGAAATCTTGATGGTAGCTGGCAAGCTTTCAGCTCGGCCAACAAAGGTGAGGTTGAATAGCGACGGGGCTGAGGACTCTGCCTTGAAGAACGCCCCTGTAAGTACGTCGTCTTCTATAGTTGAGCCATCGTGTGTTTGCACAAAGAATGACCTGGCATCCAGATAACTTTTAATCCACAAAAAAGCTCGGCCACTGAGACCAACAGCGGCAAGATCATCGAGAATGGGATCACGTTACACGTTATCGTACGTGCCTTTGACATCAAAAAACTATGCTGCAGATAGTTCCTCACGGGAGTTTTCGTGTTGAACAGGTGAAACAAAGTCTAGGATGTTGTCGATGGCAAAATGGTCACGTCGGGAACGAGCCATGGAGTTCGGATAGATCTTGTAGTGATATACCACTCCAAACAGCCAAACATAATGCGTTCCATGAGCTTTTCTACACATCTGGTCAGTGCTATTGGACTATTGAGGCAAGCTCGAGTTGGAATTTTCCCTGCTTCAAGAAGGGCACCAATTGGCTTACATTTCAGTCGCCAGGGACGTTGCCATCGCGCCATGAAGAGTTGTAAATGCGCGAAAATTCTCTCCTTGCATATTCTCCGAGGTTGCACAATGCTCGGTATGTAAAATACCATCGGGTCCCGGAGAGTTGAATGCCTGCAGAGAATTGGTGCTGCCTCGAACTTTTTCATCGTAAAAGGGAGATCGGTTTGAGTACGTGGTTTCAGTAGCGTCGGGGATTCACTTGCTACATCTTGCTCCGTGGAACGGTGAGTTTAGCCTCTCGGTCACCATGCGTGTTCTATACCATACTAACGGAGAGCTATTTATATACAATATTTAGCGTTCGTGGCCTGCAAATTTTGAAGGTTATTCAGTGGTTTGACCAAAAACCTCTGAAATTGCGCAAGAGTCACAGGACCACGATCTCGCACTGCATCACCCAACCATGTGGCCGTGTTCATCGTACCACATCGCTAGCCAGGATAATCGACCTGAAAGGCATCCGAACGTAGTCATTCCTTGCGGCATGGTTCAGGTCTCCCCTCAGAAGCAAATCGAGGCTAGTGATTGGGAAGGCGATACGATTACGCTGATGCGTTCGCTGATACGATTACGCTGACGCGTTACGTCGATGGGCTGATGCACCAAATACGCTTATACATTCTAATATTAAAAAAAATGAAGCTCAAGCGTCCGCCAAGTTCTTACTTGAATATACGACTTTTTTCGGAGCTGTAGCGAATGCAAAAAAACTGGGTTAGCATGAGGTAAACGTGTGTATTTTTTGCGCATCGACAAATGTAATCAAAAGAATAACGAAGCACGGGCAATTTTAGTCCTACTCTCAGGTCCCTTTAATTAGAAGAAAGTAAGCACAGTCGAATAGCCAAATCTTACTTAGCAGCTCTCTCATACAACAGGGAAATATATACTAATTGATATAAAGTATCAGCAAAATGAAATGTTTGAATGGCACGCAGGTTTGACGAAGTAAGTAGAAAAGAAATGGCACAAAAGACGACTTGGTTGCCCTCTAAAACGCTCATTATTATGGGTTGCTAAACCATTGTAGGTACGGCGATGGCTGCCCCCTCGTAAACAGTCTTGGGCTGTTCATGAAATATGATGAGATGTAATGGTGGAAGTGTAAACAACGCCAACTGCGACCACAGTGTCATATTAAATGCGAAGCATTTCTAGCGAACTTCGGCGAATTTGAGCG
>WOVY01015680.1:0-12281 GCA_013436015.1 Rhipicephalus annulatus
CGTGGCGTCAATCTTGAACAGCCGACTAAAGATCTTTCTGCCGGATATTATTGCTCCACACCAGGCTTGCGCAGTCCCCGGGCAGATCAATGTTTACCAACCTGACCACGACAAGGGACGTGTTCCAGTACGCTTCAGAGAAAAGAGCACTGGAGCCTTTTTTTCACTTGATCAGGCCAAGGGCTTTCGATAGGGTCAGGCACGCCTACCTGTTCCAAACCCTGCGAGAGTTTGGCCTACCGGCAAACTTTGTACAAGTGATAAGGCTCCTGTACTCAGACCTCAGGTGCCATGTAGTAGTAAATCGCTCCACGACGGACACCTTTCAGTACACGAGAGGGATCAGGCAGGGGTGCCCGCTAGGCCCCACCCTCTTTGTACTCGCGATAGAGCCGCTACTTACATCCCTGGCAAGCGACGCACACATCCGGGGCCTTCCTCTCACAGGAACTGCGGACCTGAAAGTCCTCGCATACGCTGACGATATCTCCCTTTTTGTGCGAGATCCAAGCAGTCTCGAGCGCTTTCACCAGGTATTCGCGTCATACGCCCTAGCATCCGGTGCACAGCTAAATGAGAGGAAGTGTAAAGCCCTCCTATTCGGCCATTTCCCGGCGCACGTGATCGGCAACTTCGAGGTGGTCACCGCTGTTAAGGTCCTCGGTATATACTTTTCCCGCGAGGGAGTTGCGGCCTCTACGTGGTCCCGAGTCGTGGACAGGGCTGCACAAGTGTCAGAGAGCGCTAGCCTACAAGGCCTGACGCTATGCGAGAAAGCAGTAGCCGTCAAAACAAGCATTTGCGCCCTAGCCTCGCATGCGAGCCGAGTAGCGGTGATGCCCACAAGAACAGCAAGCCAGTTAACCAAACGCATTAACGCATACCTCTGGGATGGGAAACCGCCACCATTGAAGCAAAACTTGCTACAACTGGCAGTGTCAGAAGGGGGCCTCGGCCTACCACATGTGTTGACCACGAGCAGAGTCCTGGCCCTGAAAACCGCCCGCATGCTCGCGCGCGCGAGCGATTACGTAGGGCGCAACCTACTCCTCTACTGGAGTGGAGTGAAGCACGACTGGCTGGATGCAGGCCACCACATTGGGCCCTTTGCTGAGGCACCCGCGCCCTTCTATAAAACGGCGTCGGCTACCTGGCGCATGTTGAGGCAAGAAGTGCCCGAAGGCGATGTGGATGAGGACCAGCCAGCGCGCATCGTTGAAGCCACCACGCGGAAGCAGCTGAGTGACACTGAACAAAAACGAGCCGAGCGCGCGAAGCGCGAATTACTCTCGCTCCGTTTGCGGCACCCCCGTGAAGCACAGGATTTCCTCCTGAAAAAGGCCTGGGCCGTCCTCCCCACCAGACAACGCCTGCATAAATTTCGAATAGTCCCGGATGCACGTTTGTCCGAACTGTCACGCAGTTGAATCGCAGGATCACGCGTTGTTCCAATGCGTGGCGGTGAAACCCGTGTGGCGGATGGTAGCCCGCTCCTTTGGTATCCGCTCACCTCCTTACCACAAGCGCAACAAAGGTGCCTTCGGCCAACTTGTGCTGATCTTCACGATGCTAGCTATTTGGCAAAGGAGATCGCTAGCGGAGGCGCGTAGAAAGCCTGTCCGGAGCGCGTTTCCGGTCGTCTCGCGTATCCGGCGGTTGCTATGGGCCCACCTATCCGGCGAACTCGAGGCCAGCGGCGAGGAAAAATTCCTTCGTCGCTGGCATACCAAATTCTTTTTTGTGAGGAATGGCAAGCTAGCCGCCCCAATCACTACCTGGTGACCCCCCCCTCCCGCTGTCTAGCACATGCAGAAGGGGACTTGTATACATATATATATATATATATATATATATATGTATATCTGTATCATCTTTTACATTTCATCACCCCATTGTCGTTGTTATTTGTAATAGATTCGGGCAAAGTGTGCTGGTCGACACTTGAGTTAAATTTAGTATTGCACCTTCTTCATTGATTGGGGCCTTCAGTCAGTTTTTTACGCGCAGATTGTTGCTGATGCCTTATTTGGGGGGAGACAAGGACCCCCCCCCCCTCACTCCCTTCTACCCCCCCCCAGCCTCAAAGGCCTCTTTTATACCTCCTGGCATGCACTTACAGTGTACGAAAGCAGCATTTTTTCGGGCGACAAAAAAGAAATAATACCTACAGTTGTACAGCGCTAAGTCGCTACATGTTCCCACCGCGTGTTGAGAAGACCTACCGCCGCGCATGATTAAGCCTGCTGGAGCACCACGCGCTGTAGAGTAAATAGAGGGGTACACCCCCCCCACATACATTGTACCTCGGTAGTGGTGCTTTCCTGATTGTACATGCACCCTTTGTAGTCGTAGAGCTCGATGTTTTTGTCATGTTCTTTATCCTTGGTTGGAAGTCAATAACTTCTCTTTGTTGCCCCCAGGGAGAGGCGCGGGCATTGCACTGCGCTCGTACTGACCCCTGCCACTACCCCAAACTGGGGCAGATGGGGCATGCAATTTTTGGTAGTGGGGGGACTGCGTTCGCGCTCTCCCCCTATTTTACAATCCAAAGGAAGATCTATACACCCGTTTGAAACACTTGCGCGGTGGAGGATAGTGCAAGCTATTGAGAACCGGGTTCTCCGATATGGCTTCCGACGTGTCGCTTTCTTGTGTCAAGTGAGAGTTGCTCAGAGCCCTTAATATATACCCTGCCCAAGGCTGCATCTGGAGAGAAAATTGCAATATTTGAAGTTTTTGCGCAATCTCTATTCGTATTATGTTTTCACATTGTGGGTGAAGAAGATGAAGAAATATGCCTGAGGTAGGTAAGGGACTTTATTGATCCTCGGAAGAATCATTTGAGGGCAGGTGTTGCAGGGAAAGTGGAAGCAGGATGACGACGGGCCCTCGGGCCGCTCTAGATGGCCGCACATTGCTGTGCTCGGCGACCCTTCTGGCCCAGCTCACTATCCCGAACTTTATTCTTTTATTTCCGGTTGCGAGCTGCGAGATAGCTGACGTTTCCATCCCTGGCACTTAAAAAGCGAAGGCGAAGGCAGGTAGCTGGAGCCTCGTTCCGAGTGCTCGGCTCTTGGTGTCAGCAGCCGTGTTCGGACGAGAACACCCAAATGTTAAGCAGCCAGATAGATAGATACCCTTAAAATCACCAAAGTTCCCAAGAAATGCTGCGAATTTATTACAAAGTACCTATAATGCTGTCTTGGTTGTCCCTTGACTTGGACTTTTTTTTTCTTTTAATTGTGATAACACAAAGAAGCTCAATTTTACAAGCTTTCTCGAATCGCACTATCTTCTAAAGCAACTCTATCTATTCAACTGCACCCCGAGTGTGCTGTGACCGTCCAAATTTTCTCATCACATGCTTCCAAGATATCGTGACGTCAGCAGCAATGCCCGCTCCACACTTTGAGACATGGGGCGGTGCTGAAAGGACCCTAGCCTTGTGGGCACTAGCGGTTGATACGGCCCCAGGATGTGCTCACTTGCTCACCCCCCCCCCCCCCCCACCTATCCTATTGAAGAACTCCTGGCTGGCTCATCTATGGGTTGGCGACACACACAGCGCCCTCTTTGAATGTTTTGGTGACGCAAGCAAAGACTGCGATGCAATTCCCGCTAACGCAAACACTTGTACCAAGTACCTTGGACGCGCGTTTCGGTCTAATTAGATGGAAATAGTAGTAGTCGTGGCGATTCCCGCTATCACCCTCAAAAAAAACGCTGAAAAGTTTTCATGAGAGGGTTCAACAACGAAGAGAAGCTTGCTTGCCTGCTGCTTCAGCGTTCAGCGCCTCAGTTCTCCGTCACTTCGATTTATGCACATTTACTAAGTATTGTATGGGCTGCTGCGAAATTTAGACTTGCAGTAGACCTCCTTTGCCCAGTTCAAACCAATGCGTTGGAAAACGATGTGTGAAAATATGAAAGCGCACAGTATCTTCAAACTGCCTGAGCTTTCACATGGACAGTTCTTTTTACACAGCTGGGTCTTTAAAATCGTATTGGCTTTCGCCCATGTAGTTTTTTTTTTCCAAGACGACAAAGGTACCGTAAGCACGAGAGGACGGGTGCGTTTTAACTCGCTCCATGCTTTTCATAAAAAAATACCTTCGAATAACAAAGAAATTGGTCTATCAAAATGTACGAATATGCAAAACATCCCTTCCCAAATCACAGAAAAAAAAACAATTCGTAGATCGCACGTATCTTCGCAGTCGATGTTATGCGAAACCTGCACATGGAAGTGACTGTGCTGTAATTTTCTTTATTGCTGGAGCGTCATGACGTGGAGCTGAAAATGCATGCACAAGTGCATGAACATGAATAGCCTTGGATAAAACGTGCGCCCTCCGTTAATTGACCGCAGCGCTAGCGCCTCTAGCGGCGTAAAGATGATTCATGCTTGTTTGCGCTAAAACTGCTATATATTTGATCAAACTTGAGCTTTTTTTAATCATCAATCAGAGCTACCGTTCAATTTTATTTAACAGGTCGACCACATATTAGTGGGCCATTAGTGCTTCTTCAAATGGCTCCTAAAGTATACAAGAAGCAAACAGTTATCTTCGACCGTCGTGGGCACCTCACCAGAATGACACAAGACGTCGCGATGGGTGCTGACCGAGTGCGACCCGTTGTCTGGCATACTTACCTGGTGTCGGGGTTACCGTGGTCAAGATGGCGGTGCCCCCTTAGTATTGCACTTCTTCATTGATTGGGGCCTTCAGTCAGTTTTTTACGCGCAGATTGTTGCTGATGCCTTATTTGGGGAGACAAGAGCCCCCCCCCCCCTCACTCCCTTCTACCCCCCCCAGCCTCAAGGCCTCTTTTATACCTCCTGGCATGCACTTACAGTGTACGAAAGCAGCATTTTTCGGGCGACAAAAAAGAAATAATACCTACAGTTGTACAGCGCTAAGTCGCTACATGTTCCCACCGCGTGTTGAGAAGACCTACCGCCGCGCATGATTAAGCCTGCTGGAGCACCACGCGCTGTAGAGTAAATAGAGGGGTACATCCCCCACATACATTGTACCTCGGTAGTGGTGCTTTCCTGATTGTACATGCACCCTTTGTAGTCGTAGAGCTCGATGTTTTTGTCATGTACTTTATCCTTGGTTGGAAGTCAATAAACTTCTCTTTGATGCCCCCAGGGAGAGGCGCGGGCATTGCACTGCGCTCGTGCTGACCCCTGCCACTACCCCAAACTGGGGCAGATGGGGCATGCAATTTTTGGTAGTGGGGGACTGCGTTCGCGCTCTCCCCCTATTTACAATCCAAAGGAAGATCTATACACCCGTTGAAACACTTGCGCGGCGGAGGATAGTGCAAGCTATTGAGAACCGGTTCTCGATATGGCTTCCGACGTGTCGCTTTCTTGTGTCAAGTGAGAGTTGCTCAGAGCCCTTAAAATATACCTTGTTGCGAAGCGGACCGATCCCGCAGCTTCCACCACTGTTGCGAACGACGGGCCGATCCCGCCGAAGCCACCACTGTTGCGAATCTGCCTCCGTGGATCCACCGCGCTGACCTCCACTTTGAGAAAGACGGCGACGCCGACCCGATCCCCCGGCGCCCACTGCTTTCAACTCCGCCGCCTGGCACCCAGCCCGTTTGGTAGCTTACGTGTGTTTCTCAGCTCGCGACTGCTTTTGCGCAGAGCTGATAAGACGAGCGGACGAGACGACGTGAGTGAGTTAAACAAGGTTTATGTACAGCATATACAGAAGCGTTACAATTTCGGCACTGGGGCCGACAGAGACTCGAAGAGCCGAGCTCTCCTCTCTAACACATAGGTCAGCTTTTCGCCTAAAGCCGCCGACTCACACACATGTCGGCTCTCCGACACGGGGCCTCCTCTCACTCACATAGGACCGCCGATCGCGACGCGCCGCAGGGCTTCTTTTATTCACACCGGGTCCAACCAAAATGTCCAATCAGAAGCGCCGCTGGTCGTCAGGGCAGATTCCTCCAATGGGGGGTCGCCGCACCATGCGTCAGACCACCAGACACGAGACGCCGGCTCGCTGTCACGTGCGCAGATGACTCAATGCACGTGGGCCAGAGACGCGCCGCGCGTGTTTACGCCGTTCGCGCCAGGCAGACTGCGGCAGGCCTTGACCCAGATTGCCTTTTTCAGAGGCACGGACGCGTTTGACGAGGACTCGCTGGCATAACAGCACCCCCGCCGCCAGACAATGCACCGGAAAGACGAGCTGCTTCCACGGGGCTCGGATGTCAGGTGCGCTCGTTCGCCAGGTCCCTCCAGGTTCGCCTCCAGGGCCATAGGGAGAATACAGCTCCAAACTGTTCCGGGAACACATCCCATTTTGACGACGGATCCCAGCTCCACTGGCTTGTCGCCACAACTTGTCGACCAGCTTCACTCGTCTCTTCTGACCATCTTCGGTTTCAGCACTTGTCGATGGTTCTGCAACTTGCTAAGAACGGTTCGACAACAGACAACACACGACACAAGCAAGTGCCCTCGGTCACCCGACAGAACACCAGACAAAGTATAGTACAACATATACCTATCTACGTGTCTATCGGAATTTTGTTCCCTCTACATCAAGGGGCACATGTGGGACACAAGACTCTTAAAATAACAACTCAAATTTTTTTTCCCACGTACAACAACGTAACGAATTAGAATACCACAAAGTTGGCCCCTTGAGATCACTCTGAACGAGAGCGCTCAGCCCAGGTCGTGATGAGGTCAAAATTTTGCCCCGAATCGCCAGCGAGAAACCGAAAGGTTGAGAAGGTACTAGCTGGAACGCACTGCTCAATGCACCTGCATTAGCGTTTACCTTTCCTTTTTTTCGTAGCGAACGTCAAAGTTGCGCTGTGGAGCAACATGCTCCATTCAGTAACCGGCCACTTTTAGGCGACGATACCTATGCGGCACCAAGAGCGGCTCACACTTTCGACGTTGCACAGGGGAACAACGATACGGCTTGCTACGGATTGACTCCTCACCGCTTAGCTCGATATCGTGTTCGATCACCCTCGTGTTTCCGGGGTGGTCCGAAAACGCGTCTTCAAATCGGAACCAATCTTTCTGAGGTCCTCGTTCTCAGGTCCTCCTTCACTTAAGCTAGGCTCTAGGTTTATCTGCTCCGGATTACTTTCGATCCCCCTTCGGTTACCTCACTAGAACTCAAATTTCTGCTTCCTCTTCCACTGGAGCATTCAACAGCAGATTTACGACCGCTTGATGTTGAACGTATGGTTTCATCAAGTTGTAAATTTTGTCCGGCCCGCCTTCCTAATTTCACTTCATAATTTGAAGTCGCAAGGCTTCGATAATACGTTGGCGGGCCCTTCCCAATCAACCTCAAGCTTGTTCCTTTTGGATGGCTGCAGCCGCATTACCTGATTATCAACTTCAAAAGCGCGCTTCTTCCGATTTCTCGTAGTGCTCCTTCGACAGCACTTTTGCCGCGTTTTTCTGGCTTTCCACTAGCGCTTCAATCGAGAGATCCTCACGCTGCTCTCGAATGAGCGTCTCTCGATCAACTCTCGGCAGCTCGCTCCAACTTTCCGCTACAGGCGGAGAGCGTTGCAACCCCTCTCGCTCTGACTCAAGGGCGCCACGTCGTCTCCCCCAAGCGCATACCGCGCCGGCGGTTGTCGGCGACGGGCCGCTCGCGTGACTGCTCACATGACTCATGCGGAACCTTTCCTTTCTGGGGGTTCCGTCGACCCGCCGACAAGGTCACTTGGAGTTCACCGCATGGAACCGGTCCAGCTTCCGCGAAAGCTTTCGCGCTTGCGATCGCGTGAGAGCCATGCACGCTAAGTTGGGGAAGAATTGATTTGCCCTGCTCTTTGAGAAGCTGCTCCGAGTTGTTGGAGAAAAGATAGGAAAACGATCATTTAGCGCGGCAGACACAAGCCGCTTCGGTGCGAAGTTTACCGAATCGGGCCCTTCAATGACAACGGTGGCTATTGGTAAGCGAACACTCTGCTCCTCGGCGACTTGCCTGATCCACGCGCATTCTCCTGTGAAGTCATCCGGAGACACCAATGAGGATGAACAACGTCCATGGTTGCCGCTGAGTCTCTAAGTGCTCGGCACGTTTTCTCATTCACCCTAATTTCTTGGAGATACGGCTCCAACAACCGAATGTTTTTTCTGATTCTCGGATCAGTTGCGAAAGCAAACTTTTCCTGACAGTTTCTCGCGATGTGCCCTTCCTTTTTGCAGGTTGTAGCAGATTAGCGGCTTCGTTTGCTTTCCGATTCAAATGCCTGTGTGGTAGAAACCTCACCTGCGATTTCTCCGCTTCTGCTTGCCCTTCCCCTACACTGTCCGTCGTAAGAACGGGTCCTTTTTGAAATTACGGTGCGGAACGGGTTTCCGTTGATCAGGTTTCCTTGAAAAGCCCTCTTTCCTGTCATCCTTTTCAACGCGCACTGCCCTGCTATGCAACTTTCGGCGAGTATAATACACCTCAGCTAACTCAGCTGCCTTGTTTAACTGTACTTCCCCAAGTCTGTCCTGCAGCCAAAGTTTGACATCCTCCTCGATGCAGGCGGTAGAATATCTCCAATGAACGCATTCCACCACTTTATCGCGGTCGTCATAACACCTTCGCCCTTGAGCCATTCAATCAAATCGGCTTTAAGACGAAACGCGAAGTCAACGTGGTGACTCATTCCCCCTTTTAGCATACCGAACCTTTGCCTGAAAGCCTCGGGGTGACAACTTAAACGTCTCAAGAGCACTTCCTTAACCTCGTCATAGCTCTCAAACGCTTCCCTCGATAAGCAAGTTATCGCGTCGGACACTTCGCCGGGAAGAAGAGCTAGCAGGTTCCGCGCCCAAAGAGACCGCTCCAAAGCGTTTCGCTCACAGACGTGTTCAAACTTGACGAGATACTTCGCCATGTCCTCGCCTACTACGAACGGTGGCATTGGTCCTGATTCTAAAACCGCTGACCTGAACTGTTGGAGAAGCTACGCTAGGCGCCTGCGAACACTGTAGGATTGCCAATTCTAGTCGTTTCATCTCAAGGCGCTCCTGTCTTCGCCTCCTCGCGCTCGCGACGTTCACGCCTTTCAGCTTCCTCGCGCTCGCGACGTTCACGCCTTTCAGCCTCCTCACGTTCGCGAGCTTCTCGCCTTTCAGCCTCCTCACGTTCGCGAGCTTCTACTTCCCGCCTTTCAGCCTCCTCACGGCGTGCTTTAATATCCACCCAGGCCTCATCGACTTCCTCAGCCGACACTCCCTCATCCTTCATGATCTCAAGGATCGCTTGCTTTCGTTTCGCACGGCCTAAAGTAATGCCGAGTTCCTCACAAATTTCGATGAGTTCCTTCACCTTAAGGTTCTCCATCGTTCACACTAGCCTCTTGCTGTTTGCCCCTGTTAACAATTTACGTGCCGTACCCACTATAAGCCTACTAGCACGGACACGCGCAAGCAATATTTCACACTCCAGTGTTTACCCCCTCCGCAATTAACTTCGGTTTCAAAGCACTTTCGACTTTGCTTGAAACGATCAAAGCTCACTACAATGCTTCACACAGCCCTTCTCTAAACTACTACAACCTGAGCTAGAGTAGTCTGGTGAACTGAGGGGAAAACATCAGGCACTCACCGCATCGATGTCGCTGACGCCGGCCGATCCCACCGCTGCCACCACTGTTGCGAAGCGGGACCGATCCCGCAGCTTCCACCACTGTTGCGAACGACGGGCGATCCCGCCGAAGCCACCACTGTTGCGAATCTGCCCCGTGGATCCCACCGCTGACCTCCACTGTTGAGAAGACGGCGACGCCGACCCGATCCCACCGGCGCCACTGCTTTCAACTCCGCGGGAAGGTCACCAGCCGTTTGGTAGCGTATGTTTCTCAGCTCGCGACTGCTTCTGCGCAGAGCTGATAAGACGAGCGGACGAGACGACGGTGAGTTAAACAAGGTTTATGTACAGCATATATACAGAGAAGCGTTACAATTTCGGCACTGGGGCCGACAGAGAATCGAAGAGCCGAGCTCTCCTCTCTAACACATAGGTCAGCTTTTCGCCTAAAGCCGCCGACTCACACACATGTCGGCTCTCCGACACGGGCCTCCTCTCACTCACATAGGACCGATCCGACGCGCGACGCGCCGAAGGGCTTCTTTTATTTACACCGGGTCCAACCAAATGTCCAATCAGAAGCGCCGCTGGTCGTCAGGGCAGATTCCTCCAATGGGGGTCGCCGCGCCATGCGTCAGACCACCAGACACGAGAACGCCGGCTCGCTGTCACGTGCGCAGATGACTCAATGCACGTGGGCCAGAGACGCGCCGCGCGTGTTTACGCCGTTCGCGCCAGGCAGACTGCGGGGCAGGCCTTGACCCAGATTGCCTTTTCAGAGGCACGGCCGTTTGACGAGGACTCGCGGGCATAACAACCTGCCCAAGGCTGCATCTGGAGAGAAAATTGCAATATTTGAAGTTTTTGCGCAATCTCTATTCGTATTATGTTTTCACATTGTGGGTGAAGAAGATGAAGAAATATGCCTGAGGTAGGTAAGGGACTTTATTGATCCTCGGAAGAATCATTTGAGGGCAGGTGTTGCAGGGAAAGTGGAAGCAGGATGACGACGGGCCTCGGGCCGCTCTAGATGGCCGCACATTGCTGTGCTTCGGCTACCCTTCTGGCCCAGCTCACTATCCCGAACTTTATTTCCGTGCGAGCTGCGAGATAGCTGACGTTTCCATCCCTGGCACTTAAAAGCGAAGGCGAAGGCAGGTAGCTGGAGCCTCGTTCCGAGTGCTCGGGCTTTGGTGTCAGCAGCCGTGTTCGGACGAGAACACCCAAATGTAAGCAGCCAGATAGATAGATACCCTTAAAATCACCAAAGTTCCCAAAGAAATGCTGCGAATTTATTACAAAGTACCTATAATGCTGTCTTGGTTGTCCTTGACTTAGACTTTTTTTTTCTTTTTAATTGTGATAACACAAAGAAGCTCAATTTTACAAGCTTTCTCGAATCGCACTATCTTCTAAAGCAAACTATCTTTCAACTGCACCCCGAGTGTGTGCTGTGACGTCCAAAATTTCTCATCACATGCTTCCAAGATATCGTGACGTCAGCAGCAATGCCCGCTCCACACTTTGAGACATGGGGCGGTGCTGAAAGGACCCTAGCTTGTGGGCACTAGCGGTTGATACGGCCCCAGGATGTGCTCACTTGCTCACACCCCCCCCCCCCCCACCTATCCATTGAAGAAATCCTGGCGGCTCATCTATGGGTTGGCGACACACAGCGCCCTCTTTGAATGTTTTGGTGACGCAAGCAAAGACTGCGATGCAATTCCCGCTAACGCAACACTTGTAACGAGTACCTTGGACGCGCGTTTCGGTCTAACTAGATGGGGAAATAGTAGTAGTCGTGGCGATTCCGCTATCACCTCAAAAACGCTGAAAAGTTTTCATGAGAGGGGTCAACAACGAAGAGAGCTTGCTTGCTGCTGCTTCAGCGTTAAGCGCCTCAGTTCGTCACTTCGATTTATGCACATTTACTAAGTAATTGTATGGGCTGCTGCGAAATTTAAACTTGCAGTAGACCTCCTTTGCCCAGTTCAAACCAATGCGTTGGAAAACGATGTGTGAAATATGAAAGCGCACAGTATCTTCAAAACTGCCTGAGCTTTCACATGACAGTTCTTTTTACACAGCTGGGTCTTAAAATCGCATTGGCTTTCGCCATGTAGTTTTTTTTTTCCAAGACGACAAAGGTACCGTAAGCACGAGAGGACGGGTGCGTTTTAACTCGCTCCATGCTTTTCATAAAAAAAATACCTTCGAATAACAAAGAAATGGGTCTATCAAAATGTACGAATATGCAAAACATCCCTTCCCAAATCACACAGAAAAAAACAATTCGTAGATCGCACGTATCTTCGCAGTCGATGTTATGCGAAACCTGCACGTGGAAAGTGACTGTGCTGTAATTTCTTTATTGGCTGGAGCGTCACGACGTGGAGCTGAAAATGCATGCACAAGTGCTTGACATGAATAGCCTTGGACAAAACGTGCGTCCTCCGTTAATTGACCGCAGCGCTAGCGCCTGTAGCGGCGTAAAGATGATTCATGCTTGTGTTGCGCTAAAACTGCTATTATATTGATCAAACTTGAGCTTTTTTTAATCATCAATCAGAGCTACGTTCAATTTTATTTAACAGGTCGACCCATATTAGTGGGCCATTAGTGCTTCTTCAAATGGCTCCTTAAAGTATACAAGAAGCAAACAGTTATCTTCGACCGTCGTGGGCACCT
>WOVY01015681.1:0-15584 GCA_013436015.1 Rhipicephalus annulatus
ACCGCCGCGCATGATTAAGCCTGCTGGAGCACCACGCCGCTGTAGAGTAAATAGAGGGGTACACCCCCCCACATACATTGTACCTCGGTAGTGGTGCTTTCCTGATTGTACATGCACCCTTGTAGTCGTAGAGCTCGATGTTTTTGTCATGTTCTTTATCCTTGGTTGGAAGTCAATAAACTTCTCTTTGTTGCCCCCAGGGAGAGGCGCGGGCATTGCACTGCGCTCGTACTGACCCCTGCCACTACCCCAAACTGGGGCAGATGGGGCATGCAATTTTTGGTAGTGGGGGACTGCGTTCGCGCTCTCCCCCTATTTTACAATCCAAAGGAAGATCTATACACCCGTTGAAACACTTGCGCGGTGGAGGATAGTGCAAGCTATTGAGAACCGGGTTCTCCGATATGGCTTCCGACGTGTCGCTTTCTTGTGTCAAGTGAGAGTTGCTCAGAGCCCTTAATATATACCTGCCCAAGGCTGCATCTGGAGATGAAAATTGCAATATTTGAAGTTTTTGCGCAATCTCTATTCGTATTATGTTTTCACATTGTGGGTGAAGAAGATGAAGAAATATGCCTGAGGTAGGTAAGGGACTTTATTGATCCTCGGAAGAATCATTTGAGGGCAGGTGTTGCAGGGAAAGTGGAAGCAGGATGACGACGGGCCCTCGGGCCGCTCTAGATGGCCGCACATTGCTGTGCTTCGGCGACCCTTCTGGCCCAGCTCACTATCCCGAACTTTATTCTTTATTTCCGGTTGCGAGCTGCGAGATAGCTGACGTTTCCATCCCTGGCACTTAAAAGCGAAGGCGAAGGCAGGTAGCTGGAGCCTCGTTCCGAGTGCTCGGGCTTTGGTGTCAGCAGCCGTGTTCGGACGAGAACACCCAAATGTAAGCAGCCAGATAGATAGATACCCTTAAAATCACCAAAGTTCCCAAAGAAATGCTGCGAATTTATTACAAAGTACCTATAATGCTGTCTTGGTTGTCCTTGACTTGGACTTTTTTTTTCTTTTTAATTGTGATAACACAAAGAAGCTCAATTTTACAAGCTTTCTCGAATCGCACTATCTTCTAAAGCAACTCTATCTTTCAACTGCACCCCGAGTGTGCTGTGACGTCCAAATTTTCTCATCACATGCTTCCAAGATATCGTGACGTCAGCAGCAATGCCCGCTCCACACTTTGAGACATGGGGCGGTGCTGAAAGGACCCTAGCTTGTGGGCACTAGCGGTTGATACGGCCCCAGGATGTGCTCACTTGCTCACCCCCCCCCCCCCCCACCTATCCTATTGAAGAAATCCTGGCGGCTCATCTATGGGTTGGCGACACACAGCGCCCTCTTTGAATGTTTTGGTGACGCAAGCAAAGACTGCGATGCAATTCCCGCTAACGCAACACTTGTACCAAGTACCTTGGACGCGCGTTTCGGTCTAATTAGATGGGAAATAGTAGTAGTCGTGGCGATTCCCGCTATCACCCTCAAAAAACGCTGAAAGTTTTCATGAGAGGGTTCAACAACGAAGAGAGCTTGCTTGCTGCTGCTTCAGCGTTCAGCGCCTCAGTTCGTCACTTCGATTTATGCACATTTACTAAGTAATTGTATGGGCTGCTGCGAAATTTAGACTTGCAGTAGACCTCCTTTGCCCAGTTCAAACCAATGCGTTGGAAAACGATGTGTGAAATATGAAAGCGCACAGTATCTTCAAACTGCCTGAGCTTTCACATGACAGTTCTTTTTACACAGCTGGGTCTTTAAAATCGTATTGGCTTTCGCCCATGTAGTTTTTTTTTTCCAAGACGACAAAGGTACCGTAAGCACGAGAGGACGGGTGCGTTTTAACTCGCTCCATGCTTTTCATAAAAAAATACCTTCGAATAACAAAGAAATTGGTCTATCAAAATGTACGAATATGCAAAACATCCCTTCCCAAATCACAGAAAAAAACAATTCGTAGATCGCACGTATCTTCGCAGTCGATGTTATGCGAAACCTGCACATGGAAAGTGACTGTGCTGTAATTTCTTTATTGGCTGGAGCGTCATGACGTGGAGCTGAAAATGCATGCACAAGTGCATGAACATGAATAGCCTTGGATAAAACGTGCGCCCTCCGTTAATTGACCGCAGCGCTAGCGCCTCTAGCGGCGTAAAGATGATTCATGCTTGTTGCGCTAAAACTGCTATTATATTTGATCAAACTTGAGCTTTTTTTAATCATCAATCAGAGCTACGTTCAATTTTATTTAACAGGTCGACCCATATTAGTGGGCCATTAGTGCTTCTTCAAATGGCTCCTAAAGTATACAAGAAGCAAACAGTTATCTTCGACCGTCGTGGGCACCTCACCAGAATGACACAAGACGTCGCGATGGGTGCTGACCGAGTGCGACCCGTTGTCTGGCATACTTACCTGGTGTCGGGGTTACCGTGGTCAAGATGGCGGTGCCCCCTTAGTATTGCACCTTCTTCATTGATTGGGGCCTTCAGTCAGTTTTTTACGCGCAGATTGTTGCTGATGCCTTATTTGGGGGGAGACAAGAGCCCCCCCCCCCCTCACTCCCTTCTACCCCCCCAGCCTCAAGGCCTCTTTTATACCTCCTGGCATGCACTTACAGTGTACGAAAGCAGCATTTTTTCGGGCGACAAAAAAGAAATAATACCTACAGTTGTACAGCGCTAAGTCGCTACATGTTCCCACCGCGTGTTGAGAAGACCTACCGCCGCGCATGATTAAGCCTGCTGGAGCACCACGCGCTGTAGAGTAAATAGAGGGGTACATCCCCCCACATACATTGTACCTCGGTAGTGGTGCTTTCCTGATTGTACATGCACCCTTTGTAGTCGTAGAGCTCGATGTTTTTGTCATGTACTTTATCCTTGGTTGGAAGTCAATAAACTTCTCTTTGATGCCCCCAGGGAGAGGCGCGGGCATTGCACTGCGCTCGTGCTGACCCCTGCCACTACCCCAAACTGGGGCAGATGGGGCATGCAATTTTTGGTAGTGGGGGACTGCGTTCGCGCTCTCCCCCTATTTTACAATCCAAAGGAAGATCTATACACCCGTTGAAACACTTGCGCGGCGGAGGATAGTGCAAGCTATTGAGAACCGGGTTCTCCGATATGGCTTCCGACGTGTCGCTTTCTTGTGTCAAGTGAGAGTTGCTCAGAGCCCTTAAAATATACCTTGTTGCGAAGCGGACCGATCCCGCAGCTTCCACCACTGTTGCGAACGACGGGCCGATCCCGCCGAAGCCACCACTGTTGCGAATCTGCCTCCGTGGATCCCACCGCTGACCTCCACTGTTGAGAAAGACGGCGACGCCGACCCGATCCCACCGGCGCCACTGCTTTCAACTCCGCCGGGAAGGTCACCAGCCGTTTGGTAGCGTATGTTTCTCAGCTCGCGACTGCTTTTGCGCAGAGCTGATAAGACGAGCGGACGAGACGACGGTGAGTTAAACAAGGTTTATGTACAGCATATATACAGAAGCGTTACAATTTCGGCACTGGGGCCGACAGAGACTCGAAGAGCCGAGCTCTCCTCTCTAACACATAGGTCAGCTTTTCGCCTAAAGCCGCCGACTCACACACATGTCGGCTCTCCGACACGGGGCCTCCTCTCACTCACATAGGACCGCCGATCGCGACGCGCCGCAGGGCTTCTTTTATTCACACCGGGTCCAACCAAAATGTCCAATCAGAAGCGCCGCTGGTCGTCAGGGCAGATTCCTCCAATGGGGGGTCGCCGCACCATGCGTCAGACCACCAGACACGAGAACGCCGGCTCGCTGTCACGTGCGCAGATGACTCAATGCACGTGGGCCAGAGACGCGCCGCGCGTGTTTACGCCGTTCGCGCCAGGCAGACTGCGGGCAGGCCTTGACCCAGATTGCCTTTTTCAGAGGCACGGCCGTTTGACGAGGACTCGCTGGCATAACAGCACCCCCGCCGCCAGACAATGCACCGGAAAGACGAGCTGCTTCCACGGGGCTCGGATGTCAGGTGCGCTCGTTCGCCAGGTCCCTCCAGGTTCGCCTCCAGGGCCATAGGGAGAATACAGCTCCAAACTGTTCCGGGAACACATCCCATTTTTGACGACGGATCCCAGCTCCACTGGCTTGTCGCCACAACTTGTCGACCAGCTTCACTCGTCTCTTCTGACCATCTTCGGTTTCAGCACTTGTCGATGGTTCTGCAACTTGCTAAGAACGGTTCGACAACAGACAACACACGACACAAGCAAGTGCCCTCGGTCACCCGACAGAACACCAGACAAAGTATAGTACAACATATACCTATCTACGTGTCTATCGGAATTTTGTTCCCTCTACATCAAGGGGCACATGTGGGACACAAGACTCTTAAAATAACAACTCAAATTTTTTTTTCCCACGTACAACAACGTAACGAATTAGAATACCACAAAGTTGGCCCCTTGAGATCACTCTGAACGAGAGCGCTCAGCCCAGGTCGTGATGAGGTCAAAATTTTGCCCCGAATCGCCAGCGAGAAACCGAAAGGTTGAGAAGGTACTAGCTGGAACGCACTGCTCAATGCACCTGCATTAGCGTTTACCTTTCCTTTTTTTTTCGTTAGCGAACGTCAAAGTTGCGCTGTGGAGCAACATGCTCCACTTCAGTAACCGGCCACTTTTAGGCGACGATACCTATGCGGCACCAAGAGCGGCTCACACTTTCGACGTTGCACAGGGGAACAACGATACGGCTTGCTACGGATTGACTCCTCACTGCTTAGCTCGATATCGTGTTCGATCACCCTCGTGTTTCCGGGGTGGTCCGAAAACGCGTCTTCAAACTCGGAACCACTCTTTCTGAGGTCCTCGTTCTCAGGTCCTCCTTCACTTAAGCTAGGCTCTAGGTTTATCTGCTCCCGGATTACTTTCGATCCCCCTTCGGTTACCTCACTAGAACTCAAATTTTCTGCTTCCTCTTCCACTGGAGCATTCAACAGCAGATTTACGACCGCTTGATGTTGAACGTATGGTTTCATCAAGTTGTAAATTTTGTCCGGCCGCCTTCCTAATTTCACTTCATAATTTGAGTCGCAAGGCTTCGATAATACGTTGGCGGGCCCTTCCCAATCAACCTCAAGCTTGTTCCTTTTGGATGGCTGCAGCCGCATTACCTGATTATCAACTTCAAAAGCGCGCTTCTTCCCCGATTTCTCGTAGTGCTCCTTCGACAGCACTTTTGCCGCGTTTTTCTGGCTTTCCACTAGCGCTTCAATCGAGAGATCCTCACGCTGCTCTCGAATGAGCGTCTCTCGATCAACTCTCGGCAGCTCGCTCCAACTTTCCGCTACAGGCGAGAGCGTTGCAACCCTCTCGCTCTGACTCAATGGCGCCACGTCGTCTCCCCCAGCGCATACCGCGCCGGCGGTGTCGGCGACGGGCCGCTCGCGTGACTGCTCACATGACTCATGCGGAAACTTTCCTTTCTGGGGTTCCGTCGACCCGCCGACAAGGTCACTTGAGAGTTCACCGCATGGAACCAGGTCCAGCTTCCGCGAAAGCTTTCGCGCTTGCGATCGCGTGAGAGCCATGCACGCTAAGTTGGGGAAGAATGATTTGCCCTGCTCTTTGAGAAGCTGCTCCGAGTTGTTGGAGAAAAGATAAGGAAAACGATCATTTAGCGCGGCAGACACAGCCGCTTCGGTGCGAAGTTTACCGAACGGGCCTTCAATGACAACGGTGGCTATTGGTAAGCGAACACTCTGCTCCTCGGCGACTTGCCTGATCCACGCGCATTCTCCTGTGAAGTCATCCGGAGACACCAATGAAGGATGAACAACGTCCATGGTTGCCGCTGAGTCTCTAAGTGCTCGGCACGTTTTCTCATTCACCCTAATTTCTTGGAGATACGGCTCCAACAACCGAATGTTTTTTTCTGATTCTCGGATCGTTGCGAAAGCAAACTTTTCCTGACAGTTTCTCGCGATGTGCCCTTCCTTTTTGCAGTTGTAGCAGATTAGCGGCTTCCGTTTGCTTTCCGATTCAAATGCCTGTGTGGTAGAAACCTCACTCGATTTCTCCGCTTCTGCTTGCCCTTCCCCTACACTGTCCTTCGTAAGAGACGGGTCCTTTTTGAAATTACGGTGCGGAACGGGTTTCCGTTGATCAGGTTTCCTTGAAAAGCCCTCTTTCCTGTCATCCTTTTCAACGCGCACTGCCCTGCTATGCAACTTTCGGCGAGTATAATACACCTCAGCTAACTCAGCTGCCTTGTTTAACTGTACTTCCCCAAGTCTGTCCTGCAGCCAAAGTTTGACATCCTCCTCGATGCAGCGGTAGAATATCTCCAATGCAACGCATTCCACCACTTTATCGCGGTCGTCATAAACACCTTCGCCCTTGAGCCATTCAATCAAATCGGCTTTAAGACGAAACGCGAAGTCAACGTGGTGACTCATTCCCCTTTTTAGCATACCGAAACCTTTGCCTGAAAGCCTCGGGTGACAACTTATAACGTCTCAAGAGCACTTCCTTAACCTCGTCATAGCTCTCAAACGCTTCCCTCGATAAGCAAGTTATCGCGTCGGACACTTCGCCGGGAAGAAGAGCTAGCAGGTTCCGCGCCCAAAGAGACCGCTCCAAAGCGTTTCGCTCACAGACGTGTTCAAACTTGACGAGATATTTCGCCATGTCCTCGCCTACTACGAACGGTGGCAATTGGTCCCTGATTCTAAAACCGCTGACCTGAACTGTTGGAGAAGCTACGCTAGGCGCCTGCGAACACTGTAGGATTGCCAATTCTAGTCGTTTCATCTCAAGGCGCTCCTGTCTCTCGGCCTCCTCGCGCTCGCGACGTTCACGCCTTTCAGCTTCCTCGCGCTCGCGACGTTCACGCCTTTCAGCCTCCTCACGTTCGCGAGCTTCTCGCCTTTCAGCCTCCTCACGTTCGCGAGCTTCTACTTCCCGCCTTTCAGCCTCCTCACGGCGTGCTTTAATATCCACCCAGGCCTCATCGACTTCCTCAGCCGACACTCCCTCATCCTTCATGATCTCAAGGATCGCTTGCTTTCGTTTCGCACGGCCTAAAGTAATGCCGAGTTCCTCACAAATTTCGATGAGTTCCTTCACCTTAAGGTTCTCCATCGTTCACACTAGCCTCTTGCTGTTTGCCCCTGTTAACAATTTACTTGCCGTACCCACTATAAGCCTACTAGCACGACGCGCAAGCAATATTTCACACTCCAGTGTTTACCCCCTCCGCATTAACTTCGGTTTCAAAGCACTTCGACTTTGCTTGAAACGATCAAAGCTCACTACAATGCTTCACACAGCCCTTCTCTAAACTACTACAACCTGAGCTAGAGTAGTCTGGTGAACTGAGGGGAAAACATCAGGCACTCACCGCATCGATGTCGCTGACGCCGGCCGATCCCACCGCTGCCACCACTGTTGCGAAGCGGACCGATCCCGCAGCTTCCACCACTGTTGCGAACGACGGGCCGATCCCGCCGAAGCCACCACTGTTGCGAATCTGCCTCCGTGGATCCCACCGCTGACCTCCACTGTTGAGAAAGACGGCGACGCCGACCCGATCCCACCGGCGCCACTGCTTTCAACTCCGCCGGGAAGGTCACCAGCCGTTTGGTAGCGTATGTTTCTCAGCTCGCGACTGCTTCTGCGCAGAGCTGATAAGACGAGCGGACGAGACGACGGTGAGTTAAACAAGGTTTATGTACAGCATATATACAGAAGCGTTACAATTTCGGCACTGGGGCCGACAGAGAATCGAAGAGCCGAGCTCTCCTCTCTAACACATAGGTCAGCTTTTCGCCTAAAGCCGCCGACTCACACACATGTCGGCTCTCCGACACGGGGCCTCCTCTCACTCACATAGGACCGCCGATCGCGACGCGCCGAAGGGCTTCTTTTATTCACACCGGGTCCAACCAAAATGTCCAATCAGAAGCGCCGCTGGTCGTCAGGGCAGATTCCTCCAATGGGGGTCGCCGCGCCATGCGTCAGACCACCAGACACGAGAACGCCGGCTCGCTGTCACGTGCGCAGATGACTCAATGCACGTGGGCCAGAGACGCGCCGCGCGTGTTTACGCCGTTCGCGCCAGGCAGACTGCGGGCAGGCCTTGACCCAGATTGCCTTTTTCAGAGGCACGGCCGTTTGACGAGGACTCGCGGGCATAACAACCTGCCCAAGGCTGCATCTGGAGAGAAAATTGCAATATTTGAAGTTTTTGCGCAATCTCTATTCGTATTATGTTTTCACATTGTGGGTGAAGAAGATGAAGAAATATGCCTGAGGTAGGTAAGGGACTTTATTGATCCTCGGAAGAATCATTTGAGGGCAGGTGTTGCAGGGAAAGTGGAAGCAGGATGACGACGGGCCCTCGGGCCGCTCTAGATGGCCGCACATTGCTGTGCTTCGGCTACCCTTCTGGCCCAGCTCACTATCCCGAACTTTATTTCCGGTTGCGAGCTGCGAGATAGCTGACGTTTCCATCCCTGGCACTTAAAAGCGAAGGCGAAGGCAGGTAGCTGGAGCCTCGTTCCGAGTGCTCGGGCTTTGGTGTCAGCAGCCGTGTTCGGACGAGAACACCCAAATGTAAGCAGCCAGATAGATAGATACCCTTAAAATCACCAAAGTTCCCAAAGAAATGCTGCGAATTTATTACAAAGTACCTATAATGCTGTCTTGGTTGTCCTTGACTTAGACTTTTTTTTTCTTTTTAATTGTGATAACACAAAGAAGCTCAATTTTACAAGCTTTCTCGAATCGCACTATCTTCTAAAGCAACTCTATCTTTCAACTGCACCCCGAGTGTGCTGTGACGTCCAAATTTTCTCATCACATGCTTCCAAGATATCGTGACGTCAGCAGCAATGCCCGCTCCACACTTTGAGACATGGGGCGGTGCTGAAAGGACCCTAGCTTGTGGGCACTAGCGGTTGATACGGCCCCAGGATGTGCTCACTTGCTCACACCCCCCCCCCCCCCACCTATCCTATTGAAGAAATCCTGGCGGCTCATCTATGGGTTGGCGACACACAGCGCCCTCTTTGAATGTTTTGGTGACGCAAGCAAAGACTGCGATGCAATTCCCGCTAACGCAACACTTGTACCGAGTACCTTGGACGCGCGTTTCGGTCTAACTAGATGGGAAATAGTAGTAGTCGTGGCGATTCCCGCTATCACCCTCAAAAAACGCTGAAAAGTTTTCATGAGAGGGTTCAACAACGAAGAGAGCTTGCTTGCTGCTGCTTCAGCGTTAAGCGCCTCAGTTCGTCACTTCGATTTATGCACATTTACTAAGTAATTGTATGGGCTGCTGCGAAATTTAAACTTGCAGTAGACCTCCTTTGCCCAGTTCAAACCAATGCGTTGGAAAACGATGTGTGAAATATGAAAGCGCACAGTATCTTCAAACTGCCTGAGCTTTCACATGACAGTTCTTTTTACACAGCTGGGTCTTTAAAATCGCATTGGCTTTCGCCATGTAGTTTTTTTTTTCCAAGACGACAAAGGTACCGTAAGCACGAGAGGACGGGTGCGTTTTAACTCGCTCCATGCTTTTCATAAAAAAAATACCTTCGAATAACAAAGAAATGGGTCTATCAAAATGTACGAATATGCAAAACATCCCTTCCCAAATCACAGAAAAAAAACAATTCGTAGATCGCACGTATCTTCGCAGTCGATGTTATGCGAAACCTGCACGTGGAAAGTGACTGTGCTGTAATTTCTTTATTGGCTGGAGCGTCACGACGTGGAGCTGAAAATGCATGCACAAGTGCATGAACATGAATAGCCTTGGACAAAACGTGCGTCCTCCGTTAATTGACCGCAGCGCTAGCGCCTGTAGCGGCGTAAAGATGATTCATGCTTGTTGCGCTAAAACTGCTATTATATTTGATCAAACTTGAGCTTTTTTAATCATCAATCAGAGCTACGTTCAATTTTATTTAACAGGTCGACCCATATTAGTGGGCCATTAGTGCTTCTTCAAATGGCTCCTTAAAGTATACAAGAAGCAAACAGTTATCTTCGACCGTCGTGGGCACCTCACCAGAATGACACAAGACGTCGCGATGGGTGCTGACCGAGTGCGACCCGTTGTCTGGCATACTTACCTGGTGTCGGGGTTACCGTGGTCAAGATGGCGGTTCCCCCAGGTTTACCGTGATCAACGAGGAGGTGTCTCCAGCCCTGGTTCCAGCTGCTTCGTTCGGCATCGAGTCCTGCCGGCTTCGCCGCCTCGTGCGAGCGACTGCCACCTCTGGGTCTCGGGCCTTCCAGCCCGGAGCCCCCCACCCCTATGCCAGGAGGAGCACGGATGCCGGTCCACGCTACCTTCCCGGAGCCTGCCTGCAGCCCCCCTGACTCCTCCTGATCCCGAGCGGCGTCTCCCCAGGCTTAGCCGCGGATTTACCAGAGTGCAGCTCGACTGCACGTTACTAGTTTTCTACAAGTCTCGCCCCCCTTCTGCTGGCGACAGCCCCTCCAGAATGGCGGCCACTACCGACCTACCAGTGCGGGAGAACTGCTTCCTCTTCACAGCGCCGGATGGCGACGTATCCCTTGATGATCTTATAGACGCTATAGAATTAGAAGCTGGTGATGACAGTGTTTTTGTTATGCAGCATATGGGCGGGGCCAAGTTTCTCGTCTGCACACGTAACGCCAGTCAGGCAACAAAGTTAATGGTGGCGGAAGGTTTCAAGGTTAATGGAGTAGGTGTACCGGTTGAGGCCGTCGGGCCGCCGGTCACGTACGTCAACGTCTACCGATTACCCCGCCTACCTGTCTGACGAGATACTTGGCAACGCCCTAGCACAGTACGGTAAGGTGCGGGGCATCTCGTTTGCTACTGTGGCCACCCGCCAAAATAAGTTGAACGGCGTCAGAGTCGTAAAAATCGAAATGAGTAAGCCGGTGCCCAACTTTGCGATCATTGCGGGGCACCGGGTCAAGTTCGAATATAGAGGCATGAGGCGGGGTGTGCGCGCGATGTAGTGAGGTGGGCCACATGGCGACCGCATGCTCCGCACCATACTGCATACGATGCGGAATTTTCGGTCATGAAACTGAGGGCTGTTCTGCCGAATGTAAGCGTTGCGGGGGTCACCACGGAACAAAAGAATGTTTTAGGAGGCGCTCTTATGCGTCAGCCGCTCGCGGTTTCCCCTCGGTATCGGACCTCGCGTCGAACTCGGTCCAGCCGAGTGGCTCCCCGTCGCAGAAGCCAGGCAAACCCCCCTCTCGCTTACAAGTGCTCGTACCCAGGACCGCAGCCCGCGCCCCCCGCAAGGCCTCCCTCCTCCCAAGGCCGCGAAACGGATGCCAGCTTGCTCACAGGAAGCACTGCGGCGGATTCATCCGCCAACGAGGAAGACAAGCCCGAGAAGAGTGACGATGCCACCACCATGTCATCGGAAACGGAATCGAGCGACCTCGAAACCGTCTCGGCCCAATCGTCCCCGTCTATGCCATTCGTCCCCCCGTCAGTCCAAGACGAAGGCCACAACTTCCCGGTGCTTGCCGAAACTTTCAAGCGACGTGAGGCCTTCCCAACCCCCTCCCAAACACCCGTTAACGTGTTGGCCCCAGTGTGCGCCCAGGACTTGGACGACGCTACCAATGACTCCGCCAAGGACGAATTGCCCATCGTGAGCCGCGGGTATTACTCGCTCCCTGACGACCAAGACCGCGCTCAAAGAAACCAACCTCTCTCCTTTGAGCGGGTGTCAGGCCGTGAGCAGAGAGCTCGTTCGCGCTCGCTCCGGCGCCAGGGAGAGGAGAACAAAAAGAAACGAGAGGGAGAGCCACAAGCAGAGAGGCGCGACAACGCCGAATGGGGTCAGAAGCGACGGCGAGCGACAGCGATGCCCCACCGAAGGCGAAGACGCAGAAGCTCGGCCAAAGCGCCGCAGGCAAAGGGGAACCGCCCCCTAAAGCCAGCGAGCCGATCTGAAAACACCTTCGCTTCGTTTGAGACGGCAGTGCCCGTGCGCGCCGGCGCCGCCGTTTGCCCTTTCCTGTTTCACTCCCCTATGCGTTGCCTCCCCTTGCCCCCATTCCTTCCTTCCAACCCTCACGTACCCCCCTCGTTTCCACTCCACCATAGTGCGACGGATGGCTGACCGAATCCGTTTCGCCACTTGGAATGTTCGCGGTTTCCGCGACACGACGAAACAAACCGCGGTCGTCTCCTTTGCGAAAAGCCCGCAGCATCGACTTGTTGTTCGTCCAGGAGACGAATTTCCGATCCCCCCTCGACGTCGCTCGCTTCCGCAGCCTCTGTCACGTCGAAGCCTTCTTCTCATTGACGAGCACCAGGTCATGCGGGTTGGGGTTGTGTTCGTCACCGGGAGGTTTAGGCAAAAAGCCCATTGTGTGTTTGGCGCTGACGGCCGCACATTAATGCTTGACATCTTCATCGATGGGCAGAAAGTTCGGTTCGTGAACGTGTACGCGCCAGTAACTAGATCGGAGACGAACCCCTTTTTCAGGGAGCTTGGCGGAGTACCTGCTGACCCCCCTCCCACACGTAATCCTTGGAGACTTTTAACTGTGTGGTCGACACTGCGAGGGATATCCGGGGACCAAGTTGCGGAGGCTCAGCCTACCGTGCAAAAGAACTGATCAAAGTTCTCGAACGACTCCGACTTTCAGACGCATGGGTCCGCCTCCACGACGACGACTTCGGCCCCACCCGCGTGTCGAGGGTCACCGCTAGCCGGCTAGACCGCGCGTATTTACCGGAGCTCTTACTTCCATCCCTAACAGCGTGCGAGGTGGTCCCGTTGCCACCCCCTCTGGCCGCTTTGTCTGATCACGCGCCACTGCTAACAACCCTCCGTGCAAAGCCTGGCCCCAAACCAGCCGACGCATCGTGGCGCCTGGATTCTGCACTACTAAAGGATCCGGTGTCTGTACCACAGATCGAGACTCTCATAGAGGCCTCGATTAGAGCATCCCCCCGCGTAACATCGACTACCTGGGACGACCTCAAGGAGGCCTGGAAGGTCCTCCTCCAAGACGAAGGCCGTAAAAGGAAAAAGCGCTTGACGTCCCAGATGAACGAGTTACTGCGCAGAATGCGTATCATTCAGAGTGCTGACACCATCACCTCCTGTACACGAGATTACCTAGCCTCGCTCAAGGTGCAGTACGAACGGCTTCTACGGGCAGCTACTGGCGAAAAGCGTGCGACTTGGGCCACCTCGGGTGAGCGGGCCACAGGTGGTTTCGCGAGAAGTAAGGGGGAAACGGCTCTGTGCGTATTGCAGAGGTAAAGCGCCCAGATGGTACCCTCGCGACAGACCCGGTCGAAGATCGAGGCAACCTTCTTGCACCACTTCGAGACAGCCTTTCACGAGCCGGACGCCACAATGATCACCTCGGAGCCCGCGTCCCTGTCGGAGCTGTGTAAATTCCTTAAACGTCTGGAAGAGGATGAATGCCTGACTATGTGCGGCGCAGCGACGTTATCAGAATTGAGGGCCGCTATCCAGTCAATGCCACCAAACTCGGCTCCCGGTGCGGACGGCCTCACAGCGGGCTTCTACGCCACCTTTTTCGAGAGCCTATGTGAACCGCTTCTAGCCATAGTCAACACGGTCCTCGAGGGACACGCGAAACCTGCCTCCTTCGGCATGGGGCGCGTAGTCCTCATTCTTAAAGAAGGTGCACCGCCGAACGACCCTGCCTCTTGGCGCCCGATCACGTTGTTAAATGTAGACTACAAGATCGTGGCGTCAATCATGAACAGCCGACTAAAGATCTTTCTGCCGGATATTATTGCTCCACACCAGGCTTGCGCAGTCCCGGGCAGATCAATGTTTACCAACCTGACCACGACAAGGGACGTGTTTCCAGTACGCTTCAGAGAAAAAGAGTCACTGGAGCCTTTTTTTCACTTGATCAGGCCAAGGCTTTCGATAGGGTCAGGCACGCCTACCTGTTCCAAACCCTGCGAGAGTTTGCGCATGCGAGAGCCTCGCATGCGAGCCGAGTAGCGGTGATGCCCACAAGAACAGCAAGCCAGTTAACCAAACTCATTAACGCATACCTCTGGGATGGGAAACCGCCAACATTGAAGCAAAACTTGCTACAACTGGCAGTGTCAGAAGGGGGCCTCGGCCTACCACATGTGTTGACCACGAGCAGAGTCCTGGCCCTGAAAACCGCCCGCATGCTCGCGCGCGCGAGCGATTACGTAGGGCGCAACCTACTCCTCTACTGGAGTGGAGTGAAGCACGACTGGCTGGATGCAGGCCACCACATTGGGCCCTTGCTGAGGCAGCCGCGCCCTTCTATAAAACGGCGTCGGCTACCTGGCGCATGTTGAGGCAAGAAGTGCCCGAAGGCGATGTGGATGAGGACCAGCCAGCGCGCATCGTTGAAGCCATCACGCGGAAGCAGCTGAGCGACACTGAACAAAAACGAGCCGAGCGCGCGAAGCGCGAATTACTCTCGCTCCGTTGCGGCACCCCCCGTGAAGCACAGGATTTCCTCCTGAAAAAGGCCTGGGCCGTCCCTCCCCACCAGACAACGCCTGCATAAATTTGGAATAGTCCCGGATGCACGTTGTCCGAACTGTCACGCAGTTGAATCGCAGGGATCACGCGTTGTTCCAATGCGTGGCGGTGAAAACCCGTGTGGGGGATGGTAGCCCGCTCTCTTTGGTATCGCTCACATCCTTACCACAAGCGCAACAAAGGTGCCTTCGGCCAACTTGTGCTGATCTTCACGATGCTAGCTATTTGGCAAAGGAGATCGCTAGCGGAGGCGCGTAGAAGAAGCCTGTCCGGAGCGCGTTTCCGGTCGTCTCGCGTATCCGGCGGTTGCTATGGGCCCACCTATCCGGCGAACTCGAGGCCAGCGGCGAGGAAAAATTCCTTCGTCGCTGGCATACCAAATTCTTTTTTTGTGAGGAATGGCAAGCTAGCCGCCCCAATCACTACCTGGTGACCCCCCCTCCCGCTGTCTAGCACATGCAGAAGGGACTTGTATACATATATATATATATATATATCTGTATATCTGTATCATCTTTTACATTTCATCAACCCCATTGTCGTTGTTATTTGTAATAGATTCGGGCAAAGTGTGCTGGTCGACACTTGAGTTAAATTTAGTATTGCACCTTCTTCATTGATTGGGGCCTTCAGTCAGTTTTTACGCGCAGATTGTTGCTGATGCCTTATTTGGGGGGAGACAAGAGCCCCCCCCCTCACTCCCTTCTACCCCCCCCCCAGCCTCAATGCCTCTTTATACCTCCCTGGCATGCACTTACAGTGTACGAAAGCAGCATTTTTTCGGGCGACAAAAAGAAATAATACACAGTTGTACAGCGCTAAGTCGCTCATGTTCCCACCGCGTGTTGAGAAGGCCTACCGCCGCGCATGATTAAGCCTGCTGGAGCACCACGCGATGTAGAGTAAATAGAGGGGTACATCCCCCCACATACATTGTACCTCGGTAGTGGTGATTTCCTGATTGTACATGCACCCTTTGTAGTCGTAGAGCTCGATGTTTTTGTCATACTTTATCCTTGGTTGGAAGTCAATAAACTTCTCTTTGATGCCCCCAGGGAG
>WOVY01015682.1:0-13232 GCA_013436015.1 Rhipicephalus annulatus
AACGGCCCTAATTATAAAGCTTCGCAATATTTTCCCTCCAGTGCCTGTGCGCCTAAGATAATCGGTGATAAGAACAAGAACTAACCAAAAAACGCCCATGACTTTATTTCTTCACTCACATTAACCCCAGTTTTCTTGGCTAACCCCATTTAGTGGGTAAGAGCCAGAACAACGTTAAAAGCAAGCAGTAAGCTTCCGGTTCACTACCCTACACTTCGGGATTTGGGAAGGGTAGTAGAAAAAAAAGGGGGCGTACAGAGGAAAGACAGGGAAGATAACCAAAGGAAATCACTGAAGTCATCTACCCTGTATTCGGGAAAGGGTTGATAGAAATTACAAAAGGAGAAGATTCTTTATTTAAACAACAATTGCTTATTGATGATTGATTGATATGTGGGTTTAACGTCCCAAAACCACTATATGATTTGAGAGACGCCCGTAGTGAGGGCTCCGGAATTTCGACCACCTGGGGTTCTTTAATGTGCACACAAATCTGAGCACACGGCCTACAACATTTCCGCCTCCATCGGAAATGCAGCCGCCGCAGCCGGGATTCGAACCCGCGCCCTGCGGGTCAGCAGCCGAGTACCTTAGCCACTAGACCACCGCGGCGGGCAACAATATGATCATGTCCATATTCAATCATACGCACCCCAAAAAAGGGAATTTGATCCAGCAGGCCCACGAAGCGCGCCGCCAGGTACTCCCTGTCGGTCCCTACGTGGGAGACGCCCGCTACGCGTTAAGCGCGTCCTGCCGACTGAAAAAAAGTTTTAATCATTCCATTCCAAGGGCATTGGATAACGCGATGATTCTGCTCCGAACGTTTTCTTCCCTTCGCTCGTCCCATGTGATACAAGTGACACGTCGCGGTGGTTCCCAACGTATAAACCCGAAAGTGTGACGCGAGTAGTTCTTCGTGGTTGCCACTTAGTACGAATACCGCTTTTACTCGAATATAGCGCTGCTCTAGTCAATGCGAAAGAAGCCAAGACATGAGCTTCACACACGGTACTTCTCACAAAGTTGTTGCTTTTTTTGCACACGTCATTTATGTGTTTCATTACGGAAGTCCGAGAGCTGTTGGTAAATGTATATTAAACATGCCTACTGAAGAGGTTTCGCAACAAGAATCGAAGTTGAAATCGTAGATTCAGTTGTGGTTCACGCGACCACTTTTCATATTCGTCGTCAACATTTCTTCGGCACACTTTACGTTGATTCGATCCTTTGTTCGAACCTCTTTGGCCATTCATCTTGCTTTAGACGCAAAGCACTGCGCGAGTGTGCAATATAAAATGGTATAACGCTTTCCAAAGTGCTGGTAAGTTAACACAGCTGAGTTCATACAACATTATCGTGGTTTCTACAAAGGCGCTGCAGTCTCAGACCAACGTTCGGTTTGGACGAACAAACGAATGGGTTCATATATGCTTAACTGCGTCGCAGCTTCGTTTCTTTTGTTATCAGCTGGCTTATTTTTTAATTAGCCCACCGTAAAAGGAAATATAGCCCTTCTTATTTCAAAACAGCTTTGTCATCTCGAACACGAGTGCATCGTAGTAACTACCTGCCCTCCTAAAGGGACATTAACAAGAAACTATTAACCAAGGCTCAGCAGATATAATTCTGAATTCTGCTTTATTGATTTCGTGGTTATAGATGAACTAATGTAGGTAAAAATAAACTTAGAGCTCAATTTTGTGTATAAAAGTTTTGCATTGAAGTCACAATGGCCTTTCATCAGCATGACGTAACTGATAAGTTTGCATTCAATGTATGACGTCGCTAATTTGATGCGTTGGGACACATTAAATTTGTCGCGATGTGCTGAGTCTGTTTCAATCGGATAGTCTGAAACTCAGGGTACATTCAGAATGGCAAACAATTAACTAAGTGCTGCAGCAAATGTTGACAAATGCGTGACGTCACAGAGAGCTGAAACGTAATCACTGTATATTTCGAAGCTTTTTGGCAGGTGATGTCTGCTTTATCCGTTTTTTCAGCTTCTAGGGCAAAAACCACACGCTGCTGCGCCGTGCCACGCAAGGTCATTCATCCTGTCGCGATGACCTTGAGACACCGGAGTGCGAGTAAGTCACGTCACGAGATTAGCTGCGCAGAGACATCGGAGCTGCGTGCATTTGAAGCCTCGCCGCTACGACACCACGTGGCTAGACAATAGTGTAACGGTTGTTTTATTTTTGTTATTTTTTGTACGTTGTCGGAAAATGTTAATGGCATATCTAATTAAGCAATTTTTGATGGCTGGAGAATTGTACAAAAGTGTGATTCTGACGCTTCCTCACTGTCTTAGTTTGACGCAACCACGTTGTAACACTACTGCTTTTTGCACGATTGAACATCACAAAACACTGCGGCTATTCGTAACGAAACGCGAGGAATACGGGGTCGTCGGAGTGCACCGAATCATTGAGAACCCCTGCGGCTTGCTCGATCATGTAAATACAACCATACAAACATAATCCTTAAAAAAAAAACGTCACGCGACATTACCAAGCTCGACAATGACCCACCCAGTGACGCGCCACCCAACTTCCGGGTTCTGATATCACAGCGGGTCACTACTCCATTTCTGCCTCAAATCCACCAAGTCTGAGAGAAAGAGGGAGAAAAAATGACGACGTTCTTCGTGTCGGTGTTCGACTATTCTCATGTACAAACGCGCCGAAAGGTGAAATTAAACAGAGTGATTAACAACTACAGCGTCTCGTCTCATCCTTAGGTCACAATTTTCGACATTTTTTTTTTTACTGCAGGTCTGTTGTGGTCGAGGTTCGAGGTTGTATCGCAGATCAAAATTATGATGATCACAAGCTGCCACGCGATCAATTACCACCCGAAGTACTTTGTATAGATGGTTAATAATAAAAGCTGAAGCGTGCCTAACCACTGCGCCGCAGGCTCTCTGGACAGCCCAAAGTGTGTTCCCTTGTTAATTGTTAGTGGACCAATGTGGTGAGTAATGACATTCGCGAAATTTCTGTGGCACGTACGCGCTATTAGAGCTTTAAGCATAGCTGTCATGGTCGACGTTTGCGTTTGTCGTAGATAGAAAAAAAGATGCAAAGAAAGAAATAAAAAGCAAGGGAGAAAGAGGTGAACAAGAAAGAAGGTGTCCGCCTGCTATGCCGTGGCCAAGCCTTGCATGACTTGGTACAAGGTGAGCTATTCTTTCTTTTTTAAATAAATAAAGCAACAATATTGAGGCTTCTTTAGCGACGCCAGACGGTGGTGGTATGCTGTGGTTATTGAGTCTGACAAAGTAGTCATACTGCAGCATGGAACACTCTCTGTAACACCTGTAGGCGAAAACTTGCCCCCCCGCGCGTTTTCGTACCGAGTTGTACAATCGCGGAACAGCTTCTTTAAACACGTATAACTAGTCACGGGGTGAGAGGCACGCACTTTGTTTGCGTTCTCAGTTAATTGCGTTGCATCTCCCTACTCCTCTTCTCGACGAAGTGCTTTCTACGAGTACAATGGGTGCGCATTTTAAGCGAGTGACAATGTCGTCTGACGGCGTCGCAGAAGTGTTGCTTCTGTATGACGTCATAATGAAGACACACATCGAGAGATACTGCCGTGGATTTATGTACCACTTCATGCCCTTGCCCTGTTTCGCTCGGAGTCACCGCGAACGAGTCACTTCGGGCTTGGCCTTAATACCGAACCGGAGAAAATGGGAGTCATGGAAAGATAAGGTATACTGTTGCCAAGAAAGATTCCAATCCGATAAATCATACGTTACACACGAAAATTCGGTTCGAATTCTGGATTATGTATTAATATCGTTTTAGTATGGAAATTGTTAATGATATTTGGAATATCTGAAGTAAGTTTATAATTTACCTTATCCCTGCTGTTGCCTTGCGTATTGCAAACCGACGCTGTTGTTCACTGTAACTCAGGCTTCTCCTGTGAAACACATTTAGTGCGGAGAAGCACCCTTTCGGTGCGCTCGTAATCCCTCGAATAGACTCGCTTGGTTTGTCGAGTTAACTGTCCAGCGCTGCCTGTTTCGCTGTACATAGTTTTATAGCGCACAAAAAAACACGGACAGAAGAAAATGTGACACACAAAGGCAATAACTTGCAGCATTTTTTTTAATTCCGGAAACAGGTAACCACATATATAGGCAACATCACTTCACGACCACCACGATGACACCGTTTTCCAAGTTTCACCTATCTTTGCGTAGACAGGCTAACACCTTCTAGGAATATTATTGCCAGTGTGTGTTACGTTTTCATCTATCCATGCTTTCGTCGAGGCTATAAAGTACTGTATGATATACCGACACGCCTAAAACGCTACGTTATTAAGCCTTTTTTTCGCGTTGGGACGTCAGCCGAGCCGGATCTGATGTGGCTCAGTGGTTTGATGAGTCTTAGCGAATCGGTCCGTGTACCAGTCAGTTCACCCTGCTTAGCAAGATCTCGGTGTCTGAATAATTACCGGAGTCTTACGCGTCAAAACAACGATGTGTTTATGAGGCCTTTTAATAGTTTCAAGATAAACTTCTTTTACTTGGTCTTTTCTGAAGATGTCCTAAATCTAGTAGAGGTGCAGTGCAGTGAGCTGGAAACGGGGAGGCAGAGTATTGAGAGCGGGAAGTATACTCTATCCGCCACTGGAATTCGGCCCGTATCCAGAGAGCAGGTGAGAGGGTGACGAGTGCCGAGAAATATACCGTGCGATCTGAACATTTGACAACACCGGCATTTTTCTGCGGGAAATTCGTCGGTCGCACGTGCGCCCTTGTCCTATAATTCGCAGTTACGCACTACTTTACTGCCGCCACGCATCCAACGAACACAGGTTCGTACGCTTCGCAATCTTCGTGGTCGCTACTCGTTTAAAAAGGACGACAACACTGCCAGTCAGCGGTGTCGAACGACACGTGGTTTAGGATGACTGCCAGTTGGGCGTGTTGGTAAAGGTTCATGATGAAACAAGCGCAAAAATACACACACTCAGAGGGACACCGACAAGCGCTTCACTAAGAAAAGAAAATGTAAAAAAACAAAAAAACAAAAATCAAAAAGAAGAAAAAAACGTAACACAGAGAAAAACACTGAGTTATGTGACGTCCAAAAAAGCAAATTCCGCATCTGTTAGTCTAATTGACGCTTGGCTGACGCAACTGTCCCCTCCTTTCCTTATTCTATACGCTTCCATTATTTCTCTCGTCGTCCGCTTGCTGTGCCTGTCAATTATTCGTGTGTCGGAAAATTTCGGTTGGCAGGTGCACTCCTTGCAGTGCATCGCTAAGTGTGAGTAAGGGGACCCCTTAGTGAACTCTTCATGTTCACGAAGGCGCACATTTAACACCGACCCGTCTGACCAACGTATTCCTTTCCACGTGTGAAAGGAGTTCAGTATACAACAAGCGCTTGTCTGTGTCCTCTCTGAGTGTGTGTATTTTGCGCTTGTTTCATCATGACACGTGGTTGCTACCGTTGCCGCCACGTTCGTCGGCTGACACGAAATAAAGAAATATATATACGGAGAATGCCAGCTGACTTTCGTACAGCGTCTGCTCCGCTTTTCAGGCGAGGGCGCCTCAAACCACCCCTGTCTGCATCTCGGCGCAATAAAAGCTCCCCCGCTATACCTCTAGACGACAATGCTCCTACTTCTGTTCGACGCCTGAAACTGGTTGACTCTGAAGACTCGGAAGCACTTTCAGCGTGACTTCGAGTCCTTCCGTTCTCCCAATGAAATGCGCCATACAGATAACATGACTTATTGGCTAAAATCAAGCGACCTTATTGCGTTAAATGACCAAACGGCCAGACTATGACGTATTTTTGTCACCTTTGTATCTTTACTGAACGACCAACGAAAGACACACGACCCTTTTTTTTCTTCTTTATTATGTTACGTCTGGATCGAACCAACGACCTTTATTCTGCAGCACCGCCCAAGCCACTAAATCGGCATTTTTGCGCCTGACGTTCCTGTGGATCCGATTTTTAAAAGCGTAAGTATGAGTAAAACAGGTCTGGTCTACTTTCGGTGAACTGCAGTCCGTTTCGAATACTTACGATCTGTGTATCCAAGTAAAACATGTTAATTAACTGTGTGATGAACTTCTTCGCTTATCCTTATGTCTGCGCGTTCTTGAAGAGCAAGATAGAAAGAGTGCGTTGGAGCAATGGTAAGATTGAGTAGAATATTTATATATGAGTACTGCATGAGTACTAGACGGGACAATGCAAACTATCTCAGGAGACAAAATAATCTCATTAAGATGTGACAAACCATGAAAGTATCAAATGCCACCTACCAAATAGAGCTAGTGGAGCTGTCGAAGTTAGTCAATGGGCATAAGGTAGCCGAAATTTGAAGTGACAACATGGAGAGAATCGAGCAAGCTGTAAAAAGCGGCAAAAGTCTAAAAGCTGCGAAGGCAAACTTGTGCATAGGCAAAAAATTACACGTATGCATTAAGGGACAAGTAAGGCAATGTGCTAACCGATATGGATAGATTAGTTGAGGTGCTTCATTTCCGATGAAGGCGGAAATGTTGTAGGCCCGTGTGCTCAGATTTGGGCGCACGTTAAAGAACCCCAGGTGGTCGAAATTTCCGCAGCCCTTCACTACGGCGTCTCTCATTATCATATGGTGGTTTGGGACGTTAGACCCCACATATCAATAAATCAAAAAGATTAGTTGAGGTGGCGGAGGAGTTTGTGCAGAGTGCTGTGCAGAAGCCGAGACAACCAGGATGATATCGTAAAAAAGCAATAATATCCAAGAAGAATTCGACATCCTACCAGTGACTACAGGAGAAGTAATCAAATCCCTGGAAGAAATGCAAGGAGGGAAAGCCGCTGGTAAGTTTAAGGTAACAAGGGACCTGCTGAAAGATGGCCGAGAAATTGGGTAAAAAAAAAAACTGCACTGCAAATCATTTCACACCCTTAAGGGTGGATTTTTCAATAAATCACCCATATTACACCTATTATTTCTGCCAAATTTATCCGCACGGGTGTAATTTCTGCAATTCCACCTTTTGTACACCTATTTGTCATTTTAGGTGTTCTATAAGGGTATGTTCGCAAATTACACCCAAGCGTGTTTTCTTGAATGTTACACCTATCATATATGCATATAGTTTAGAGCATCAACACATATCACATCTCAACGGATGCAATCAAACCGCATGCCAAAGTTCTGGTGAAAATATCGATGTTTTGGCCTTTGTTTTCAATTCCCGTATCATTCGCCAAAATATATCGTGCTATGTATTATATCTAATATACCACCGCCTATTTACATTATTCAGAACATTTCTCACGTGTTCAACGACTTAATTCATGGGTTACGTTTTTGGGATTCTTACTAAAAATATTTTGCTGCCGCTCATGTACATTCTTTCCTACTTCTCACAGAGACATCGATAAAAGAGATTAGGTTGCGCTTAAACATAGCATAAAACGATTACACATGGTTTTCGACAGGCTATCGTGCGCGCTTTCTCATTTGAAATCACACTAAGTTTTTCGTACCAGAGCTCCTGGTTTATTAAAAACGATACTCTTTCTTGGGGACCTTCGACGCAAAAATTTTGGTCTGTCTGTCTGTCCGCCTGCACATTTGTCTGTTTGTCCATTCTATACGGCATCTGGTACTTGAAACGGGCGACCCCCTCCGCAGCGCCCACCAATGTTGCTCAAGATTGAGCGTTCATGCTTGTGCAATCGTCAATTAAAAAGCTATTATTGCGCATATCTGCGGCACCATTACAACACGTATATATTCTGCATGTGCATATTTTACTATAAAAAAGCATACATAACTAAATTTAAGGACCGTAGCGCTTATCACGCTGCGCTGACCATGCAATTATTGCACGGAACGGGGAGTGTTTCCAACGCTTTTCTAAGACGATACGGTGGTGGCACCTACCGTCGCCTTGCGTTCTACACCTTATCACCTCTGAGATGGGCGCGCAAGACCCGTCTCAGAGCCATGCGGTTTGTTTCTTTTTTCAGAAAACTGCCAGATGACGCTCATGTCTCATTTGTGACGTGACTTGATGCGCTCGTTCACCTCCGCTGCACGCTCGAGGCACTCAAACGCAGTGCCTCTAGAATACCACTCACCAATTTTCTTGCGCAGAACACCAAATAAATGTCCTGTTCACTCTCTCCACACGCAAGACTATCGTCTTTCGACGACATTTGCAGAAACATGCAGATACGGGGCCAATTTTTTAATGGGGGTCCACATATTTCCTCACACTGAAGTATTTCGCATCAATACACAAGTCCCTGATTTATTCAGTGAGTTATATTTAGATCCATGAACATGGATCAGTTCGAATTGAATGTTTGCAGCATTCGCATTGCCGTGGAACTAGGCATGTTTACAAATAACAGGTTAAGCTTACTCTAATGCAGCTGCTGTGCACGCAAGCCGCGCCGCAGGACAAGCTTAGCGTACATCCGCTAAGCACGGGTGAACTCGTACAATGGTATGCACCACTCTGTGGGCACTTACTGTTCTTTTCTATATATCCTTGATATCAACGCTTACGCGTCACTTAATATACACGTGAATGATCGTAGACAACACTAGTGCAATGTACCCGTGCCGCAAGAATGGAGAATAGTTGACTAGTTGCAGCATTGTAATTGATAGCTGTTACTGTGGCGTTACAATGCACTGATAATCGCACATTGCTATGCGCACACACAATTTAAGACTTGAAATAAAAGCAAGCGTCATTCATACTTTGTCGGTAAAAAAAGTCTAGTCGCCAGGTTTTTGCTGAATGGCAGAGTGTTATTTAAAAGAAGCCTAATAGCACAGCGGGGGTGTTGCTAGGATTTATGCATGCAGGGGGATAGAAAGAGAAAAAAGGGGGCCTGACCCAGTTGCATGTACATTTTTACCGATGGTTGCATACTTAAGAAACCAAATCGGGAGCTTTCATTCTTTTGTGCGAAATGGGCCAAATCCTGACCCGAAAGTAGCACCAATGACACTCAATAGGCTCATACATACGTTCACCTTTCCTCCAAAACAGTAAAATTAAAACATTCTTTATACTTATCACTGTTCTAGAAAAACGTTGATAGCATGTATATGCCAAGGCAGCTTTTTTCGGTTCTAGATTTTCCCCATTTCGAAAAAAAAAAGCTCCTCAAACGAACATAAGAAAGGGGTGGAGTTGTGTCAAATATAGAACAACCTCCCCGCCGCCCTTCCCTAACTTTTCATTTATATCTATGTTGCACAAATAACAAATTGTTGACTCCAAAATGTCGAAACAACGCCATGATCACGCCTCCCTCGGGAAAAGAAAAATGAGCATTACGAAGGCTACGCACTTGTCACCCACACACGTCAGTGGCAAAAAAAAAACGACTTCGAAGCTCTGCAAGCAAATAAATATGTTGTCAAGCATTAAATTTACACTATATCTTGGACGCTTGACAAAGCTTGGAAATTATATCAAAAAACGGTGCTGCTATGAATTTCGGTTTCGGTTTTGAGGTCTCGGGGCAACTGCGCATCGCCATCGTCAAACAGGCAGACTTTGAATTGGGGTGGTAACATGTCGTATGCGTGTTTGCTGCAGGCTGACGGTGGTTTATTATTTTACTATTCACTTGCTTTGTCCAGGATGTGTACTTATACGGCTTGCGCGGTTCAACTCGCGCTTACAGTAGGTACAGTACGAGTCTATGCAATCTGTGGCGCGTCGGCAAGTACAAAACACTCGGTGCGGCGGAGTGTGTCTCCTCTGTCAACGGCTTTTCGTTGAAGCTTGTGCACGCCGCGAGCAGAGTGTTTCCGATCAAGCAATCAGCGGAGTGTACGCTGGGAGCTACATGGAGAACGCTTTTGGATTTCGTGCTATTGCTGAAAAGGTAAGCTTTCATGCATGCGAACAACGAAGTGCAAAAGTGCGTGCCTGCCTGCCTGCCAACTCCCGATTTGCCCGCGATACTCGTCATTGCAGGAAGCGACCGTCTCTTGGCGCCGGCGTGACCTTCGCTCGCTGTTTGCTTATCAGCTGCGATGTCTCAACAGTCGCAGCGTTCGTGAACCTCGCTGTCGCGCATGGTTAAAGAAAACGGGGAGATGTGCCGCGCGCAGATAGACCTTACGGCATGCGGCAGCGGGTGAAAAAAAAAGGGGGGGGGGGGTGAGCGAGCCGAGGTGGACGAAAGAGATGGCATAATAATAATAATAATAATAATAATAATAATAAAACGAATCAGATCAACGGTAAAGGAGGCGCCAGTTGTCAGTTAGCGGGACTACAGTGGACAAATAGGGCGCGTTTATTACGAGGGAGAAAAAATCCAGATTTCAGTGACTGAACACAGGAGTGCGTTTTTAATGCGAGTAAATACGCTATTTAGATCAAGAATCCGAAAATACTTAAAATTTGTATCAGTACCCCTTGATGCTTGCGCTTTGCAGTGGCGTGACGTGTTTTGTTACAAATCGTGCAGCTAACCAAAAATTAGATGTACCTTGTTTGGTCAGCGATTTGCGCTTTTTATGCCTTGTCAGGTTTGTTTATATTTATACTAGTATATCGTAGATAATCAGGATATAGAAATATTGATGTGTTTTAATAAGGGATTGAACAGCCACACTCAATTGCGCACATAGTTTTTGCATTTTTGCACCATTGTAGTGCGGCACATAAAATATTGTAGAATAGAATATTACTGTATATTTTGGTGTAGCGTTTTGGTGCTGTGGTTACATATGAAAGCTTAGCGAAAGTGTACCAACAAACACCCACAAAAAACTTTCAGTTAAGCTGATACAGCACAGATGATAATGGTGTAGGGCATAGTTATCCACTAAAGAACACGCTCGCGAAAAACAAAATGAGGATGGCGACACAGGTGGCTGTAAATGAAAGCAGGCAGATCTAACAGTTCTTGTCTGTTTCATGCATTTTGTCTGTGCAGGTTTCATCCTTATGAATGAAAACACACTGATCCAACTAATAAGCCCTCCATGCATATATTCCTGTTAGCTACTTCTCCAATAAGTCGTGCATTTTTTTAATTATACATATTGATAGTCCAGCAGTTCAGAGCTTATTGAGCATATATTTAACTTACTTGTGATACATTATCTGCTGTATGGCTGTTTTTATGAATTAAAAGAAAAATAAACTGCAAATTCGCTGCTTATGCATGAACTCAAAGAATAAGATTAGCACGTCTTATTGATTTTTTAATGTAGTCAGTTTTACTCAAGGGCTAAAGTAATCATTTTGTTGACCAATAAGCAACCTGTGAAAGACATATTATAAAATTATCCAGTACACCAAATTTATGTAACTGGAGAAGAAATATAGAGGTGAGCTTCCACAAATACACAGTGCTGTGTTTCCAGCAGCAGTTGTCATTTAACAAGTGCTGTTGATCCTTTCAGATTGGGGCTTGCTCGATGTTTTACACTTGTTTCACACAGTAGATTGTATGTCTGTGATGAGTACATGTCTACAAAACGATCCTTCAAAGTAAATGATAAATATTGCTACTTTTCTGTCTTAATGGGTTTATATAATTTTTTGTATCACCCATTGTACTGGCCTATTGGTTAGGGTATTCTAGCTAAGCAAGAAAACTTGGTAAAAAACGCTGAAATGTGAGCGTCCCATTATATTTCAAACTTCTTGGTAGGTGCATGATTCAAGAGAGAAGCACTTTTTCACCACCACCATGGTGTTAGACTCAAACATGGCACTTGCATTCGTACACTAATATGCACAGATGCTTGTAAATGTAAAAGTGAATAGTGGTAAAGCTGAAGGTGGGGAAGCTGGAGCTTTTATTATATGACACATCATAATGAGGTTCTGATTGTTTTTCAGTATTTTTTAAATGATTAGCTGAATGTTGCACATTTTTTACATGCAGAATGTTGAAAGGAACAGCACACTACGTCTTCTACAATGGACTGGGTGCTGACGATGCAGTGCCTCTTCATCACAACATGAAAGCAGCTGTTCCGGGCTCACGACCTCACTCAGAGGGTTGGCAGCGAGTGGTGGGACGCTACTCATAGGGTGCCACCAAATATCTTGTACATTTCAGGAACATTCCTCTGATGGGAAGGCTTCATCTCAAGCTATGTGTTCTATATACCTATTTATTTTTCCAATAGGAGTATCAGTTTGCCATCAGATTAACATGTAGAAAACTGTGTACAATGCATAATTTATAGTTGTATGATAAACTGGAGACGGCCTACGATGTCTCCAGCTTAAAAGGTTGATTCACTAATGGGGTCATTCCACGCCAAAACATCCCAGCTATTTTAGCGACCATCTTAAATGTATTTGAAAAAATTGTAACGATTTACTGCATCGAAAACAGTGAAACAGTAAAATATTTCTGAAAGAAAAATTTTTGGTCACGTAGTTGCCCTTATTAACTTACCGGAATGTCGTTTTATTCTTGTTTGTGGCAAAATTTTGTTTTAAAAGTACTGCTCCTTGCTTCTATACCAAATTTGCGACATGTTAAGCTACAAGTTCATGTGTAGCGTGTTTTGAAGCGCAGTAATATTAGTGCAGTTTCACTGGCACATACGCCTCCAAGACTAACAAAGTGCTTGATACGGCGGTTGGTGCTGTATGGTAGACAAGAAAGTGCTTAACAGCGCAAAGGACAAGAAGGGAAAGAAGAGACGAGCTGAGCCCTGAACAAACAACCAAAGTTATGCAAACCAACTGCAATAATAGAAAAACAGACATCTGCGCATAACCACGCACCTAGCAGAATCCCACATACATGCACCATACAGCCTACCTTATCAACAAGTGGTCATATAAGTGAACCCCAGATAAACTAACCTTCCACAGCAGTTAAGAAAAATTGAGAGTACGCTCTAACACAGTAAGCACAAGTTGTTGAATGTGGAAGGCTTCATTAATCTCGTGATTGCCGCCGATTTTTATATCCCCCATGATCAAACACTTTCAAGAATGGCTGACAACACGACTTACTACAATGTCTGCCAAAGTGGCTAGGAAGACGAACCTTTCAGAGAGTAGCGTGCTCCCTCAACCGATCATTATGCATTGCCCTGTTTGGCCAATGTAACCGTGCCCAAAAGTAAAAAAATATCTTGTAGAGAATCGCTAAAACACATTCAACATGGCACGGTAGCGTGTTTCTTAGTGCATGCTTCTTTCTTAGGTCCTTCGCTGTTGACCC
>WOVY01015683.1:0-17035 GCA_013436015.1 Rhipicephalus annulatus
ATATGGACTCTCAGAGAACGAACGATATCTCATTCATATTAAAAAGACGTAATCTATGACAAAACGCCAAATGCACTTACACAAAAGTATTCAGCACGCTCATATAAACAATCAATAATCAACTACACCTATTTGGAGAAAACTGTGACTTCCATGCCGTTTTGCCTGCATGGCATCACAGTAATAAAACGCAAATACTTCGACTCTATTTGAATACTTCTAGCTGCCGATTTTATTAGCTCAAGAAAAAGCTTTGGATTTCATAGAACATGGCTACATACTAAATGTTGTACATGCATACCGATTTCCGGATAAGTTCATTCACCTCATTCACGCGATGTACACTAATTTAGAAAGTACCCTTACTTAGATTCCCATGAGAGTCACGCATTTAGAGTCACGCGTCGTTTCATCAAGGGTGTCCCCTCTCCCCAGTGTTATTTATCTTTGCATTAAAGCCCTTCTTAGGGGCCATTGAACATCACCGCAGATTAGTGGCTTACTTCTACCCGGTAACACTCAAGTAAAGGTCGCTGCATATGCAGATGATATTACTCTATATGTCCCTAAGTGAACAGTCGCTGCAGCTTGCTCTTGATACATTCCATGATTTCGGTATTATCTCCTGTGTAAAGTTAAACTTTTCTAAAAGCCAGTATTTTTTCGTTGGCAACCCACCAGCGGTCGTATCACAACATCACGTCGCCATTACAGTGGTCTCCTGAGATTTCAATACTCGGAGTTACTTTCATTGTAGTTGGTTACAGGACAGCATCTCGTCATCCATTGTACAAACTATTCTAAATGATATCAAGGCAGCCAGGTACTTCGAATTCCCCCTCTTGGAACGCCGATACTTAACTCAAACAGTGTACCTAGAAAATTTTGGTACCTTTGCCATTCTGTTAAACCCCCGTTCCACGTCTGCAGGAAAGTGCCGAGTTGCATCAGTTAATTTTTTTGGTCTGGTGGCACAGAATTGTTATCGCTTCCAGCGTTAGCTCAACCGCGAGATCAAGGTGGTTTCGCATTCCTCGACGTTTCCGTCACGGCTTCTACATTGTGCCTACGCACTCTATTGCGAATACTAAACAATGATGACATGCCCGTTCAGACACTGGCTCGCTACCATCTGGGGCCATAACTACGTGTCTTCTTGCCGGATAGCCAAACGAACCAAGGTCCCCAATCAACTGAATCACCATCTTTGTATCGAGCCCTTCTGGCATTTCACCGATGTTTAAAAGCTACGTGCCCAGAAATAGAGGTGGCCGATTCTAAAGTGGTGGACACAATGGCCGCCAGTCTATGGCCCTTGGTGCCCCAGCATCGTCAATCTGTATTGAACCGCGCTTGGAAACCAATCACTGCCGCCGTGTTGCCAGGGCATCTCAGAGACTTTGTCTGGAGGTTGGGCTGGGGCTTGCTCCCCACGCGAGATCGGTTGCAGCGATGGCAGGTGGTTCGCACTTCCACTTGCCCCAATTGCGTCATGGTAGAGACCAATGGACATGTGACGTTTGAATGTGTGGTTTCCCGCCTTTCCTGGCGTGCGGTTAATGCTGGTTTTCCGGGACAGGGTGTGCGAACTTTCGCGTCCTACGGCCGATTTCCGCGTAGCCGCTTCTCCGCTCTGTTAGTAGTTGCGGGGCTGTTCAGCCTTTGGAGAAACCGATGTGAGGCCGTAGCTGCGAGTTGCCGTCGGTGTGCCTTGTGGCCGATAATGGGGAGAATGAGACGAGAGATCCTAGCGTTCCTCTCCGAGGAGCTGTTCTTCCTCGGGGAGCCAGAGTTTCTGCGGCATTGGTCGTGCCCTTTCTTCAAGGTGGAACACGAAAGGATACAACTGATTTTTCGACCGACTTGGTGCTAAGCAGCGCCCGTTGTGTTGTTATATATGATTTCATTTGTTACAAATTGTGTTTCACTTGGATCTATTGTATCGTTATACCCTTGTATCGTGATATCACATTAAATTCTTGTGTACATGTATGTCAACATAATCATGTATATTAGAGCAAATGTCTTCACTGTAATGTAGTGATGTTAGTCGTGAAATATAGATGTGCCGAAGTGTATGTGCCCTGTTACTGGAATGGTATGAAGCCGTTGTGTTCTGTACAAGCTGTAAATAAATTTTTCCTAAACAGAAAGATAAAGACAAGAGAGGACACTCCGCGAAACCTGGCCTCAGGAAGTGCGTCACGACTACGTAACGAACTAGTGTTCTCACCAAACGTCAGAGGACGCAAGCGCAAAAAACATCAGTTATAATCAATGCAACAGAATTGTTTTTACAAAATAATATTTATACGCCCACATCAGGTATGTTCTTTATACATAAAAACAATTTATTCAACACACCTTACGTGATTATTTTTCTTCAGCCATACTGTCATAAACACCATCCACCCTGCGACAAGCCCATGCATGACTGACAGCGGGAAGCTTTCGTCGCTTTCGTCAACGTCGGCTGCGTCGGCATTTTCGTGCGTGAGATAACAGGTGAGGCACGTTTTCAAGCGAAGCTTGTTGAATGACATGTTGTTGGACTTGTTGGGTCATTTTTTAAGAAAACAATTACACCTGCGCGAATAAGACATCATGCAACAAACATAGAAAGATGCACACACGAACGTTGCGCTTCGTGTGTGCGAGTTTGTTTCTTACGTGGCGTCTAATTCACGCAGTTGTAACTATCTTCTGAAGGTTGTAAGGACGGGGAGGATTGCTAAAAAGAAAGTTTGCGGCTCTATGCGGCGGCTAGACGGGAACATTGTGCAACGTATGCAGTATAGCAAAGGCGGCACGGCGTCAAGCCGAAGCGACGCGTGCTGCGTCTGCCACGAACGCGAGCGTCTGTGCGCTGAGCATAGCTGGGCAGCTAGATCACAGGCTCGGTGGCTCGGTGCAAAATATTGAGAAGCGTTTTCTGTGCCTCGCATGCTTCACGACGCGTTTCCCGAAGGCGGAACACGAATAATTCTTGGTGTGCCGGAGGCAAATCTGGACTAGCCAAGTGGCCATCAACTTCGTTTCTTAGCTAGCCTTGTGCCACTAGTGCAAGCTGCCCACAAATTTTTTTGACGTTTCCAATATAATTTTAGCACACAAATTTCAACTACGATTTTTCTTCCCAATATAGTGCTGATACTGCGTACGCACGAAGGTGTTCTAACGTTCCCAGGCCACGATACCATTGCATTACAAGGGATAGTGGCCTGGAAACTTCTGAAGATCTTTGTACGTGTTCTTGACGTCTATCTTTGTAAGTCAGAGTTTTATGGGTCAGAGATGTATCACTGGTTTTGTATTGTGCATCGATTAGCTAATCATTCAAAGCTACACTTATGACGTGCACATATCTTTTTCTTAATTTGACAGCGAAGCATCCACTTACTAAAATTTTCAGACCACGCTGATGCCATGCCGTCCGGCGGTCCAAGCAATGGCAGCTACTGCTGTGTATCGTGGTGCTTCAACAATGGCCGAAACCCCAAAAAGCCTGGGACGAGTTTCTTCGGCATACCACGGAACGGCAGGTGAGTTAAAGCTTTTCTATGGTTTGCATGCGTTTAGGCTTACTGTTCGTACTTGCTCAGTGAGGGGTAACAATAAAAGGTCACTACTCAAGCACTTACCCTTTCAGCTGATAGTTCATTGCCAATGCAGGTTGAAAGCATGGATGCAGTATGCTGGACGCGATGATCTTCTGAGTAAGCCGGACAGCCTATTGTACGCAACGTACAGGGTTTGTAGCGACCATTTTACTGCTCAAAGTTTCATTGACCCTGGGCACACAAGGCTTACAAGAATGGCTGTTCCCAGTGTGCAACCAGCTGCACCATGTAAGTGATTGACTGAAACTCAAATATGTGCAATAGCAGCCACTTGTATTGAATCAGTGGCGACAGTTAACCGCGAAGATCTTTGTATTCAACGGAGAAACCTCACTATAGTAGTAACACTTGGAAAGTCTTAAATTTTGTGAATTGTGGGCTATTACCTTCCTAACAGCAGCTTTACATTTCTGTCGTTTTTTGATGCTCTTGACCTGCGCAACTTGTTTTGAAAGACTTTAAAGGGCTATTTCACGTTATCTTCAAGCCTGAGTGCGCACGTACATATACCTTTCATCAGTGAAAGCTGGCACTGTTGATAATTCAAAAAATCACAAATTACTTGTTTCCTGGTTGGTGCCGTCTCTTTTCTTCTACGTTCGATCAATTTATGCGTTTGAAAGAGCTGTTTAAGTTTCCCCATGCTACAAACTTTGTAACTTGTACCAACTGCACATATATACAGGTTCTCTGAGCGTCGCTTCAAATAGTGACTGTGACATGACTGCAGAAGCTGCACTGCTAGGGCGGATAAGCTTCAGTTTGTGTTATTTTAGACCTCTTACCTACACTTCGTCGTAATTTCATTTCTTCAGGACCTGCGGTAGAGGCTTCAGAAAGCGTCTCCCACACATTGAGGTGCCCCGATGAGCAGGGTGCGTTCAGTGTCGCGATTTATTTTTTTACCCACATTGAATGTTGACCAAACCTCTGCAGGTGGCAGCTCCCTTGTAGCTGGTGAAAGAATTTCTGCTGGCTTCGTCTTGCCGGAGAATACCTTAACCAGCCGTTCAGCTGCCACAAAAGGAACTTGTGTGACGGGGAAGTTGTAAGTTCACTTCACCACCAGAGTGGATTAATATAGAGACTTCCAAAGGCCGCTCGCAAGATTGTTCCGACAGCACTGTCCGATGCACTGAACAAGCTTCACAAGACCCTCCAGAAGACGTCTCTGCCAACAGCTCAACGCCTGAGTGCCCTAGAGAAAATGGTGACTATGCTTTTATTGCAGCTGTTTTAATGTGCTATTTTATGTTTAGGACATTCCGAGGAAACTATCCTCAAAAGGACACTACGTGTGCACTTACAAAATGTAAGGGTGGGCTCTCAGTGATTTTCATTTTTTTGTGCATTGTCAACATTGTGAATGGTTTGTTTTTAGGTAGTGGAATCGAAAACTTTGCACCACAGAAAGTTGTGCACCTTGGGTCTGAAAGAGCGAGGAAAGTGCTCGTATGGGATTAGTTGTTCTTCGCTTTTACATTCATTTTTTTTTATTGCAGTGCGTTCCTGTGTGCCAGCGACAATGTCTCCATCAATGAAGTACAAGCAAACCATTAAACATCTGCAAGCCAAAGTAGCAGCACAGCGGAAAACTATCAAAAGACTGCGGAGACAGCCTCACCAAGCACCGGCATCGACTTCAAAGGCACTTGGAGTTATCCGACCGCACGTCACCCAGGAGGTTTTTAAACTTCTTTCTGCATATGTTCGCTTGAGGCCCAAACGCAAGGGCAAGCGGTTTCCCGTGTGGTTCAAGAAATTCGCTCTTCACTTAAACTTCCGAGGTCCGCGAGCATACCGATTTTTGGCTCCATAATTTTCTTTGCCCTCCCGAAGTTCATTAAGGAGGTGGTTAGCTAATGTAAAGATGACTCCAGGCATAATTCCAGGAATCCTTCCTTTCATTGCACAAATACTCAAGCTTGGAATGAACGGGACCGAGTGTGCGCTTTAGTTTTCGACGAAATAGCACTCAAAAAGAATTTGTACTATGATGCTGCAAGAGACGTTGTCCAGGATTTTACAGATGATGGCACTCATCGCACTTTAATCATTGCTGATAGAGCACTGGTTTTTCTTCTTGTTGGTGTTTCGAGAAAGTGGGTTCAACCGGTTGCTTTTACTATAGGGCACACATCAACACCATCATCTGTTATGCATAACTTGCTTGTGTTACTCATGTTGGAGCTTAGGAGCATTAATAATGCCGTGAAAGCAGTCATTTCTGACCAGGGCAGTTCGAATATAAGTTTCGTTAACGAACTAAGAGTGACTGTAGCAAAGCCTTTTTTTGAAGTTAATGGTGAGCGGGTGTATTATATTTTTGATGTTCCGCATTTATTTAAAACAACGCGCAATAAAATCCAAGCACAAAAGTTATACATTGGGGTCGACATCGATAACTGGTCACACAGTGTAAGCCTTTACCAATACTCACATGCGTTGCGGTTGTGATTGGCTCCAAAGTTGACTGAACGGCACGTTCATCAGAAATCTTTTTCTAATATGAAGGTCAGCAGAGCAACTCAGGTCCTCAGTGCATCAGTTTCGATTGCTATCCCGGCAATGGTGTATGCGAAGGTGCTGCCTGACTGGGCCATCACTACAGCTCAATTTTGTGATCGTATGGACAGGATTTTCAATGCCTTGAACAGATCGAGTAAAAAAAGAACTTCGCAAAAGCTGCGGCATGGAATCATGAAGAACTATTTAGAGCTGATTGACTTCCTCCGAGGCCAGCTTCCCTGGATTGCATCATGGCAGTTTGTTGGCAGACTTCAACTACAAACTATTGTAGGTTGGCAAATTACCATTCAGGCTATTTGTCAACTATAGGACGACCTCTCCAAAAAATACAATTTTGAATACCTGTTAACACGCAGGCTTCAACAGGATCCTCTGGAGAACATATTTGGCCACATTAGGCAAAAGCAGGGTTGCAACACCAACCCCAATGTAGCACAATTTATTTGTGGCCTGAAGCACATCTGCATAAGAAAACTCTTCAAGCTGACAGAATACAAAAATGTCGAGGATGATGAATGTGACCTCCTCCAGGAGCAGCTCTTGCCATTCTCTCTCACCAGTGCGTCTCTTGTGGATAATGAGGAGTGTGCACAGCCACAGCCTGACGCCTTTCCCGCTCTAGACGATCTCTCTGAACTTGCGACCAACATTCACTCCCATATTATCGATGACCCCGCTGCATATTATGTAGCTGGTTTTCTCATCAAGCACTTCCTTCGGAATACATGTGATGGTTGCAGTTGCCCACAGTTACTGAAAGACGACAGTGAGACGCTTAAGGGTACCCACACGTATTTCACAATGCTCAAAGCATACTACGTCCCCAGCAAACTTTTTTGGAATCTCACTGTGCAATCAGAAGCAGCTTTTGCATACGTACAAAAACTTGAATCTCACTTTTTTGCCATGAATGAGGCCACTACATATCACCTGAAAGTGTGCGATGTTTTGTTTCACCATCTGTCAAGTGTTGGCGATTTTCATTTCTGCTCTACTGGGTGTCGCGGGAAGTTTCTGAAAATGTTTTGCCGGTTCGTTTATGTTGGCATGTGCGTTTTGTGAAACGAAACTTAGATAGGGTTAGGCTCCAGTCTTCAATCTCAGGCATACAGCTTGACAAGTTCAAATGTTAGAAATTAGCGGCGGGTTTACACTAAAGTATTCGAGTTGAGCCGAATCCTGCAATAGCTTTGTTATGTTATTACTTCGTTACAGCAGACTTCATTATGGTCTTATATGCTTATATTCAGTTCAACTGGACTAACCACTCCTTCGTTGCATACATTGTTTTGGTTACCCGCTATGAGGAGTAGGAACACTGTGTATTCGCTCAAAGTGATTTGCATAACCTTAAAAAGAATGTTGGGTATCCTGTCTGTATTTTTGTAGCAAATGCGGGCGAACTGTACACTTTACTGTGGGTCGCTTAGTCACTGTGGGTGATTTATCTCTCCAGCTCAAGTAATATATCGATAACAAAACCGCTTGTTGAAATGTCTTCGAGCGGGTAAGGAACACAGTATGAAGTGGGCACAGTTCACGTTATCACGCTTTTCGTATTTTAACTTCTCATCAACCCCCTCATCTCGCCCATCAAAATTTTCAAAAGAATACCCAAACTTGTAGCGTTTGATAGGGCTGCGGACGCTGCCATTTTATTTTTATATAGCTTGTGAGTGATAACGTACGATGTAGAGCCTTTGTGAAAAATAATGAGCCAAAGTGGTTTCCTTCTGCTATTTATTAGCCCTGTAATACCGCTCTCGTAGCACTAAAAAGGTCCACAATTCTGGATAAGTGTTGACTACAATCTATTTTAGCTCACAAGCGTCAAAGCAACACAAAGACGCAAATCACTTGAGATCTTAAGTTTTTGATGAAGGCGACGCATAAGAAGAGCCGCAAGACCTGCCAGTGTTGTAGCATAAAGTTTGTTTTCCACGTAGTGAGCAAGCTGCAAACCCCCTATCTTTCTGAGGACAAGCAGGCATCAAGTCTGCTTTTTTTTTCATTTTGGGCTAGCTGTTCTTAAGCACAGCTAGCACACTGCACCTTTGCCTTTCTGCTATATTGTGCCGTGTGGTTTCTGTGCGCTCTTTTTTCTATGCATTATTTCGGTTAGCCCCAGGCGTGATTCGCGACTTCATTGCTGTGTATATGTCACTTCTTCTTTCTTCATCAGCATTGTGCGCTGTGTTTTTGCCATAGATCCTTACTTACTCACTGGCCCGGTGCCAAACTTCGCCAGCTTCTCGGCTTCTGCCAACTATAGCGATGTGTGCGTTGTCTGTGTTCTCTCTGTATTTGTTACAATATTGCTACAATTTATTTGTAAGGCGAGATGCATTTGTTTTCTACCTTTGTTTTTGTGCTTTTTATATTCTCATATTTGACCTTGCCTTTGAATAAAACATTGCGGATACTCTGTCTCTTTCACTGATATATACATTGATCACTGGTTCCAAAAGAAAAACACAAGCGCGATGAATAAAACCGTTTTGAGTTATCATTACCTGCATGTCTTTTTATTATAACTTAATCGAAATAAAAGTTACCTCACGACCAATCCGCACAAACCACTGAACAAAACAAAACAGAAAATCGCTAAGTCAAAACGATCTACAAAAACTATCCATTTGGGCGATAAAAAGTGGTCTAAAATCATGAAATTTAGTCATAGCCAAACGTCGGTTACGCAAAGTAATTCAAAATTTGCGCCAGTGAAACCGAAACAGGAAGCGCATGCCGCTTGGTCTCACCAACCACCAGGTGTGCTAGGGTCGATTGGGCCACTGGGGTCTGCGGGAGTGTCCACTCCTAACCTTTTTTTTTATTTATATATGCTGCCGTCATTAGCAACTATCGTTTTACGAAAGCAGAGGGGACTGGCCCACCTGAGGGGACGCTCTCTGAGAGCCATGTTTTCTCTGCTACATCGGTTAAGAAACGTAATGCTTATGCTTCTCAATGAAGAACTGGTCATGCTGGGAGAGGAGGCCTTCTCCTCCCACGCTGGTCTATGAGATTCATTATTGTAAAAAAAAAACAGTGTCCATGCCTTTCCTCCCCTACTGAGGAGGTGAGCTAGAGCTTGTACCGCTGTGAAATTGCAGAGCGTATTTCCCTTTTCTTTATAAGAAACATGTCTTTTGTTGTGCAATATTGTCTTGACAACGAGAGCAAATTTTCCTCACAGGTGAATGCAAAAGCGTCACCTTGCACTGCAAATGACCCCCCTTGTTTGTGCATATAGCGTTACTGTTTATATAGGGTTACTCTTCTCAATGTCCAAGAATGTCCTGTCCTTGTACAATTTTTTCATTGTACATCACTGCAGTTATTTTCGCTGTATATAACGTCTTGCACTGTACATACACATGATAATCTTTGTCCATCTTTCTGTGTGCACATAAGCTATGTAAGACTTATCTGGAAACAACTTTTTTTAAACCAGCAATCGCTTCATACACAGTGTCTATCTTAAGTGTTTTGAAATTTAATTGATCTGCACTGTTCGTGAGAATAATTTTTTCGAAACACATGCTGGCGTTTCTCTCTGAGGAGCTCTTCTTCTTAAGAGAGCGTGTGTTTCTACGCCATTTTATGCACTTGTGTCGACGTTGAGAATGAACGGAAACAACATAATTTATGGCTGGCATGGTTGCAAATACGGTAGTTGCGCACTGTAGTGAAAAGAAAATCTTTATCTTGCTTATGTTTTATGCTAATGCTTTAGAAAAATTTGTCCTCGATGGGTATTTAGGCGAATACCTTAAGTGTCGACCACGAGATCAAACTTATCATAAAATAAAACATGTCCAAGCACACTGTCGGTGTGTAGAACAAGTTTTGGTGCACTTAAGAGCAGATTTCTGTGTTCCAATATGTTATGTGGTGGGACAACTAGGAGGCCACTGAGAAATATGTGATGTGTCTCAAACATTAATGGCTATGTAGTTAACGAAAAACATTTAAGAAAATGCCTCACTGGGCCTCGAAACAACGTTACCAAATGTCGTTCTGGTATATGTGTTCTTGATGCTCGTCATAGAGTCATGTTATGCCATACCAAGTTTTGTATCGATACCATTGTCCAAACAGCCAGGTAAGATTAAAGTCGTTTCGAAAAAGTCCTTTCTTGGTCTTGCTGCTCTTGCGGTAGTTTCCTTCAAAATACATGTTGCAAAACTCGTACGGTATGACATGATTGTACTGCAAATTCAAGCGGCCAAAATTAACATGAAAATTATGACATGCGTGTCATGTAACAACATGACTACATGCCACGCCCCTGGCGCGCTCGCGGCTATATCGCCAGCGTCACATGTACAAAGTTTGGTAATATGGTACGTGAATGAAAGAAGAAGGCATGTGACCCTTGCAAACATGATTATCATGAGATGCGTGTCATGCAACAACATGACTACATGGCATGCTCATGATGCACTGGTGGCCGTTTTGCTACTTTCACTTATACCACTTTTGGTATTACAGGACGTGAATGGATGACGAAGGTATGATATTGGTACAACAATGATAAACATGAGATGCGTGTCATGTAACAACATGACTATATTCTACGCTCATAATGCGCTGGCGGCCGTTTTGGCGGCTTCACATGTACCATACCCGGTATTACGGGACGCGAACGGTATACATAAGTAAATTTGGTAATACGTGACGTCAATGGATGACGAAGGTATGTGATTGGTGCAGACGTCATAATCATGAGATGCACATCACGTGAACAGCATGACCACATAGCACAGTCAAGGCGCCGACACAATTTGACGTGACCGGGCGTGTGTGCACTGCGGCGTTAGTTTCGTTGCGTCACGCCGGCGTGGCTACGTCAGGCGCCGGTCCTGCCTTATACTCGCAGGTGTGCGCCACACTGCGTTGCTTTGACGCATGCACGTTTCAGCGCGTCCGGCGTCCCTCTTTCATGAAAAAAGGTAGACGCAGTGCTGTCTGGGTAACCTGTCGGTGCGAAATGCAGCTTGTCGCATTTCGCACCAGTGCCGTTGGGCCGCGCAGATGGACGCTGGTCGCGCCTACCGTCAGACTGAAGAGTGCTCGCGTTTTGCTAACCTATAGCGTCGCTGTGCCCAGTGTGTGCGCACGTCAACATCACGTTGGAGTATATTGGGCCCTTCATGACGCACTCGCGGCCGTTACGCTAGATCCACGTATACTAAAATTGGTGTTAGATGACGTCAATAGATGACGAAGGCATATGACTGGTCGAAACATTATAAACATGCCACGGGTGTCATGCAAGGCCATAACAACATACCAAGTTCATAGCGTGGACGCGGCCGTTTTGCTAGCTTCACATATACTAAATTTGGCATCACGAGACGTGAATATATGACCAAGGTGAACGACACATCTAAACATGATAATAATGACACGTAAGTCATGTACGGTATCATTATCCTCCACCTCATAACGTTGTGGGTATCTTAAAGTGACATATCAACCTTCCCCGTTGGTGTTTGGCATATCATTGATTCTCGCTGTACGTGGGATTTGAATTTTTTTCAGCCTTGAACCCAGAACTCCTGTTTCAAGAATAACTCTCGTAAGACTCCGTGCCTTCAGGTAGCATACGAGGGATTATTAGTCAGCCTCCAGCTCATAATGGGCACGTTTAGTGGGCCGTACGTAGAAGTTACGTACGCAGTGAAAATTACGTTGCATACGCTGCAAGCGAAGCGTGTGACAGCACTTTTAGTTTAACGTACATTGATGCGTTTCACTCAATAGGTTAAATGGAAAGCGAGATGCAAAGGTTTAGAATGCTCATGCGCGCCACCGACGTTAGAAGAAAGCTAGGTCCCAGTACCGTGGTTCCATTAATAACATAGCCTCTGAGCTGCAAGAAAAAATTGGCAGCATATCCACGGAGTGAATGATGGAAAGTGGGGCGAAGCATTCGTCCGTCCATTCGTTCTTGCTTTCGTCCGTCCATGCGTCTGTCTGTGTGACCGTCCATGCGTCCATCCGCCCATCTGTGCGTGCGTCTGTTCGTGCGTCCGTCCTTGTGTTCATCCATACATCCGCCCCTGCGTCCGTTCATGCGTCCAGCCACGCATCTGCCTTTGTGCCTGTTCGTCCATCTATTCAACACTCTAAGTACCACCTCGCATCTTTTCATCATATATTCCCCACATAGAAGCACCGCCATCTAGCGGACATTTCAAGGACTAAACGACAGGTGGCACACGCACCCTTTCTTACGGCTTGCGCTTCGGGTCTACTTCCCACCTTTAACCACCTCGAGTTCAAGGTGTATACTAGTTCACTGTATTAATTGAACTGCGGCCCAACGCTCGCTAAACCTTTCTGAAACCAAGGATGTTGCGCCTAGCAAGTATAACGTAGCAAAGTTTTCCTGTCATATAACACTCACTTAGATGCCAATGGCTGATATGAAATGAGAGATAAAAGAATTCGGCTTTTACTTTCTTACGGCTTCCACTTCGTATGTACTTCCTACCTTTAACCAACTCGAGTTCATGGTATATACCAGTTCATTAAAATCATGGCAGTGCGGCTCAACGCTCGCTAAACCTCTCTAAAATTAAGGAGGTTACACCCAGCGAGTATAACGTAGCAACGTTTTCTTGTCAGATAGTGCTCAATGTACATGCCAATGGCTGCTGATGGGGATTGATGCGTGCGCGTTAACTAAAAGCCGAATACTCCTGTCTCTCATTTCCTATTAGCAGCCATTGGCATGTACATTGAGCACTATTTGTTATTGTTCAACAACACACAGAATAAATATCGCACTGGCACCACCTAGGTGGTCAAAATGTTATACTTGTTACACACTAAAACGGCTACGAGGGACAAACGGTTGCCGTTATAGAGAGCTTCAGCCCTAAAACATCCTCACTTTGAGGGTTAGGGCGACCAGCGTAGTCAGGTCATGGCGTATCCTGTGAAGAATTTTAGCAAAATTCATGGGGGCACTGAATGCGTAAGTACACTTTTGCTGTTTTGAACTTTAGTCCACAATGTAAGAATTAAAAGTCGTCTGTTCGGGCATGGTCTCACTGGATTGTCCTGAATGTTTTATTCAGCTTTGCTGTGCATGAGGCTTCGTGTACCTTGCATGAAGTGTTCGCGTTCCAAGTATTCATGACCTTACGATGTACTACCGGCATATATAAGGAGTGAAATATCGCACAACGTCGAAAGTGTGTCATGCTGCACCATGAAAAACTGGCAGATCCCACGCACAGTGGGAATCAATAATATACGAAACACAAATAAGAAATGTTGATTTGTCACTTCAAAATCAACACAACGTAATGAGGTGGAGGCGAAAGATGCTGTACGTGACTTCCGTGTCATGATTGTTATATTGAGATGTGTCGTATACCTTCATCATCTATCTACGTCACGTGATACCAAATTTAGTATATGTGGAGCCAGCGAAACGGCAGCGAGCACGATTTGAGCGTGGTATGTTGCCATGCTTTTACATGACACGCGTGTCAGGATTTTCACGTTTGCACCAGTCATATATTTTGTCATCAATTAACGTCACGTAACACCAAATTCGGTATACGCGGAGCTAGTAAAACGGCCGTGAGCACATCATGAAAGGCCCAATATACTCAAACGTAGCGTTCACGCGCGTGAACACAGGGAACACCGACCTAACGTTAGCAAAACGCGAGCATTCTATAGTCTGACGCCAGGCGTGAGTTGCGTCCGTCGGCGTAGCCTGATGCTAACCGGCGCGAAATGCGACATGCTGTTTCTCGTGCCGATGCGTTGCCCAGAAAACACTGCGTCTCTCTCTTTTTGAGTTATCACTTTCGACGGGCAGCACGTTCCTTTTTACGTAACGTACCTGAGTGGAGACTACCGATGCAAGCCATACCGGAAGTTTATCCAATATTGCCGAACCTGTGGCACCCTAAGTCACCGACAAGACATCTGCCCTCAGCCGAAAGCGAACTTCTGCTACAAATGCGGCCACGACAAGGACACAAAACCACACGACTGCCAACTGATGTGCAAGATCTGCGGAAAAGACCATGAGACTGCTGGAAAGGAATGCAAGAAGAAACTCCGCAGCAATCTCCCTCCTCATCAAGTAAGACGCCAGCAGCTCGATAACGCCCGCACCCGCGAGAATCGCTTGAAGGCTTGCACCAATGATTTACCCGGGTCAGTTATCACACCAGAAATTTCACGGGCCCTATCTTTGCCCCAAAATATTGACCGAAGTCGCTCTCGCTCTAAGAAAAAAAGGTTGCTCTCGATCTTGCATGCCTTCACGCTCTCGCTCCGTTAGGGGAATCAGTTACGCCGCCGCGGTGACCGCTAGTGACGGGCGCAGTTCTCTATATACTACAAGGCCTCAACCATCTCGCCTGCTCAGACAGCGATTATCCGGGCTCTAGAAAATAAAGCCCAAGAACTACAACAGAGGGTACAACGATGCCCACCAGCTGAGTGTAGCACACTAGAACTTGACGACAGCATACTAAAACAGACGGAAGCCAGTTTAATGAAGCGGGTAGGAGAAAGGCTTCAAGCAAATGAAGCAGAGATGCTCGACCTCGTCGAACGACGCCTTGAAGCTTTTGAGAAAGCCCTCACTGCGAAACTCCTGGCATCTATAGACATAACCATAGAGAAAGTGGTTACTAATGTTATACAAAAGGTAGACCCACTGACCCGTACTGTAAGCACGCTCGACGCCGAGCTTGATGGCTTCATGGCACAACAGCATAACATCATAACATATGCATACAAAAATTTTGTTACCCATGAGCAGCTGGTGGAGCAATCAGGGACCAAGCGGAAAGAGCGAAAGACTTTAGGGGATGAAACTGCAGCGGAAATTCGATCGACAGCGCAAAACGACCGGTACCGGGCGGAAGGAAATCAACTGCCAGAATGGCAGCTCCCCACACATAGACAGTCTGAGCCACTGCCCACTCTTCGAATTTGGCACTGGAATTGCAGATCCTACAAACCTCGTTCTGCAAACTTGCAAGAATATGTTAAAAGAAATAATCCAGATATGATCGCGTTGCAGGAAACCCACACAGAAAAAATCAAGCTTCCTGGCAGCAGCACTCTCACATGCTCACCCCGCACCACAATACTAGTCAAGAAGACTCTAACCACGCAGGCTCACGTAATTGAAGATATTGGCATTGAACGCACTACCGTGGAGATAATCCCCATTCGGAATACTCGACAAAGCTTATACCTGACCACCCTTTACAGCCCTCAGCAGTTAAACCAATACGACCACTTCGCCCACGAGCTCCGTCAAATGGTTAACGGCAACCGACTTGTCATAGTTGGGGACTTCAATGCTCCACACGTGGCCTGGGGCTATCACAGCACCACAAAGAAGGGGGGCGCGTGTTCACGACGCTGCACAGCAACACGTTCAGACGCTGTGGATTTACTTGCTCCATGCAACCCCAGTGGGCAACAGCGTGTCGAGGGATACTAATCCTGATCTCACGTTCGGTAGAGACGTGCACTACGCAACGTGGACAAGGCTACCAGACTTTCTAGGGAGTGACCGTCACATAATTCAAATAGAGGTCGAAAAGGCTCACCGCTCGCTCAAGACAGGAAAAGCTCGGCTCACAGACTGGACCGCCTACAGGAATGACCTTGATGATTACTCGACTATCGAAGACCTTGAAGCCTAGTTAAAAATTATTGAAAGTGTTGCTGACGGACGTACCAAAACGATACACCTTGAACGAGGACAATCCGGCCGTCGATAATAATCCCCTTCACCTATGAGAAGCTCGAAGATAGCTTATTAAACGATGGCAACGGCAAAAGCTCAACCGCAAGCTGAGTCGCCGCATCGCCATACTCACTAGAAGACACAGGAGTAGGCGGAAAACTTTGCGAGCCAGAATTAGTGGTCCTTCTGCGACAAACTTCAAAAGACACTGAGCACAAAGAAAACTTCGCGCATTGTTCGAGCCCTGATCAACGACACCCACACCAAAACTAATTAAAGAAATGCAATTCAGCAGCTCATACCACAACTATGAGGGCACAGAGCACCAGTTAATATAAGAACTTCAAGCAAAACTGCGTGGTTCGGTTAACCAGCAAGCTACCTCCATCAACAATTCGACACCCAGGGAGTACCGAGAAGCACCGAACAAAGCACTAGACTAGCCTTTCACGCTGGCAGAGCTACACGCGGCTTTCGCTAAGCTTACGCGCAACCTGAGCCCAGGAAAAGACGGAGTGACCAATAAGCACCTACGACAGCTACCACCCGGGGCGTTGACGGTGCTCCTTCGGCACTATAACGGCGGCTGAAGGAAGGACGAGCTACCACAAGCCTGGAAGCACTCAATGGTTACCATGGTAACCAACGCCAAACGAGCAATCTTGATGCGAATCTTCGTCCTATTTCCCTTATATCTTGCGCTGGGAAACTCTTTGAGCACATGGTAAACGAGCGGCTCACCACGCATCTCGAAGGCAATAACCCGAACACCTTGGCAATGACAATGACCGGAATGGCAAGGGCAATGACACTAAAACCATGTTCGGCTTCCGCCAAATGCTCAGCACACAAGACGTTCTCTTGCAGATACAGGAAGATATTCTTTTCCGCTTCATCATGCACAGTAAGTCATCTGTTCTAGCTTTGGACGTAAAGGGCGCATTTGACAATGTGAGCCACGAAGCCATTCTGCGTAGCCTGTAAGATGCGGTGCCAAAACATACGCCTATATGCTGGCTTTCCTCACCAACCACACTGCCACTGTAGGGATTTTCTATATCAGGTGCGAGCTTTTTCAACTCCCTAACAAAGGTACGCCACAGGGTCAGTGATAACACCAGTGCTTTTCAACTTGGCCCTC